>VOCP01054864.1:0-10308 GCA_007922195.1 Podocnemis expansa | reverse complement strand
CATAGTTCCAAAGGGTCAGCTGTGTTAGTCTAGTTCAGTAAAAGAAACAGTGGCACTTAAAGACTAGTAAATTACGTATTGTTATTTATTTTCTCTTTCATAGAGTTCAGTGCAGGTTTTGTTTTGCTCTGCTTTAGTTAGTTTTTGTGTACGTCATAGTTTTTATTTTATTTTAGTCTGGTTGGTTGCGCGGGGGGGTGGGCTTGTTTCCTATTTACCTTCTACCACATGCCATGGCAGTCTCATTCCTGCCCGCGGCACTTTACAAACTTAGGGGCACCTCACACCCTCCCTTTACAAAAATGGTAAGTCAGGAAAAACAGGTTAAAAAGGTTAAACATTGTTAAAAATTGTTAAAAAACAGGTTAAAAATTGTATGAGAGGAAGAAGGAATAAGGCAATGGAGAAAAACCTACCCCTTCTTCCCAACTCTACAGAAACCTTAGATCAAGCTCTGGACTGTTAAACAAACAAGGAGTTTTGTGGCACTTTTAAAGACCAACACATTGATTTATCACATTTCTTCCATGAAAGCTCATGCAATAAATAAATGTGCTAGTCTTTAGAAGTGCTGGAGGACTCCTTGTTTGTTTTGCTGAACTAGACTAACACGGCTATCTCTTTGGAACTCTAGACAGTTGAGACTTTTCAAGAGCCCTGAGGCATTGGGACTAAGGATGGGCTGTTTTCCACAGCATCCTCCCCCTTCAGAATTATTTTATGCAGCATCCTAGTCAACAAAGCCAAGCCTGCTTTGAAAGACAAGTGCTGGCCCACGTATGGAGTCGGAAAGAGTTTATAGGGACAGTTGCGTTATCACGGGAGACAGGACACAATGTTCCCTCTAAGCTGATGAGGCAACTGAGCAAGTTATGGATGAACTTGAGGAAGGGGCCCGGTGGGGGTCGGGCAACTGGGAGGGAACTTGCTCAGCTGTATCCATAACTTGCTCAGCGGCCTCATCAGCTGAGAGGGGGAACGTTGCCCGGCACCCATACTGTCTGTACTGTAAGCAGCACCAACCCTTCCAGTCCTTGAGTTCCACCACTTCCCACCATTCCCAGTGTCCAACTCCCAGAGCAGCTGTCCCACGGTATCCTCCTCTTTTACCACTGCCTTCAGCCCTCCACAACTCATAGTAGCTTGTGATGTTCCCATCCAGCAATCTGGACTGCTGTGTCACTGCAGTGCTCCACTCCAGGACCCCAAACTACCACCACCTTCCTGTGTGAAACCCACTCCTGGATTGGTTCATGGCGGGCCACCTGCGCCTAATCTCTCCCTCCACCAATGGTAGAGTGCTCTCACTAGCCATTTATGGGATGGTCCCCCACCAAACACACGCTGTCCTAGACACAACCTGGGTACTGCTGTATTGTGCCCCCACTGAAGACTGCAAGCTCATTTACACTTCAACAAAGAAATTGCTATGCACCAGTTTTTGCTCCCAGTGAGGCCTTTACACACATTCTCACTGAACACTGCTCTGCCATAAGGTAAAACAAACAAAACTATAGACTACTGTAAGATTTTACGTGATTGGAAGTCAAGTTATTATAAAACTGAGTCACTCAAGTCAAGGAGATAATCACAAGCACATACAAGGAAAAGTTCATACACTAAGCTATGGTCTCTGTTTTCAGCCATGTTCAGTTATGATCCACAGCCACTCCTCTGCTCTGCAGGTAGATGTTAGTTATTTAGAAGGCGGACTCCAAGGAAGGTGGAGGTCCAACTAGGCCTAGCTGTTCATGGTGCCAACTTCAACTCAACTTCTGAGACTGAGAAAGAATGAGTCCTGCAAGGTGACCACGGGGGCACAGTGCTGGACTGTGCCGGGGAGTGGAGCCACAGTGAGCATGAGCTGGGCAATGGAATCAACTTGCCCTGAGACTGAGTCAAGCTGCTAGGTGGTGCCAAGGGGCTCCAGGCTTCAGTAGGAAAGCGGGCTTGACCCTTGATGGCACTGCAGATTTGCATGGTACCTTGGAACGATTCTGGTCACCTCTACATTGGGCTAGAGATGCCGTGTCCTCAATACGCTCCCTTGCAGCCTCAAACATTTCAGCAGTAGAGGGGACTGTAAATCCTCCTCCAGCATCTACTCTGTTAGAGACATCACCAGTCCTGGACTCAACGAATCCATGCTCGGGGACAAAATTGATAGCACTGTCTCCTGCGCTGCTGGGCTTGAGGGGCCCAGTCCATGGTCACCTCCTCTGGTAACTGCCTTTCTCTGCTTGGAGGATGGAGATCTGCCCTGTTCTGGCCTCTTCTTATACCATGGTACCAGGGACTGAGACTGGTGTGCAATGTGCCTTCTAAGCTGATGATGCAGCTGAGCAAGTTATGGATGCAGCTGAGCAAGTTCCGTCCCATTCCTGACCCCCCCCCCCCGCCAGATCAGGCCCTTTCCCCATTACCCACTGGCTCCCACACGTGCTTTCATAACTTTCTCAGGTGCAACATCAGCTTAGAGGGAACACTGAAAAGGAAGGCATTGCTTTGCTATAAAAATGAATAACCATCACTCCCTCATTACAGAAAAAAAATTAATCATGCAAATTTCTGCCATCTACGGGGTTGTACACAAATGTAGTATATTACTGTAACACACGCCAGTTCTTAAAATTATTAGCAGATTTTCTGGCTTCACTGCCGCACGTGTGAGAACTGGAAGGAACAAGCCATTGAATGATAAAATAATTCCTCCTCTGATAAATAACTTGGGCTGGTTGGCCTGTATGTGAACAAATCCAATCAGCTTTCCTACAAGCATGACTAGACACACTTATAACAAACCATTGAAATGGTAACTATTGCCCCATTATGACTCTAGATATCTTTATTCATTTCTCATTTGAGAGGGATCTATTAAACTTGGAAAAGACACACCAGATAATTGTCATTCCTTCTGCTAAGCATAGGGAAGAGGATGACATCTCAGGTAGTCAATGGATATTAGTTGATCTTGGCCAAAAGCCAAAGAAAGAGTGCAACTGGAACAAACCTTTGGGTTTTTTTTCTTTTTTTCTTTGTGACATTGCAAATGGACTCCCCAGTCAATCAGCTTTGATTCAAATCCTTTGATAGGTGCAATTTCTGTACTCAAACAAAATCTGACATTCAACCTGAAACGCTTTTAGCAAAAGAGAAGTAACCATTCATGAGAGAGTCCCTGATGCCAGCTGTGGAATCTGGTTCTCACTCTGAACGTCCCTCGTGTCTCACTCTGAACGTTTTTGGAAGCTCAATCTGGGAACTGAGTTTTTGTAACCCTCCTGCTACTGATTTCCCCATGGCGTGACCCGGTCCCCTGCTTCTGCCTTGCTCAACCCCTTCTTTCCTCCCTCCAACTGCCCCAATCTAGGGTTACCGGATACCAAAGCACAGAAAGGAGGATAGGGAGGTCCGAAACTGAGGACTTTGGAGGACCTGGAGAAAATGTAGTGTTAGTATAACTGTTATTAGTATATTATGTCATGGAAAATACATAATGATAAATGAATGCAGCATTAAAACTACACACTATCATATTTTTAAATTCTTTTAAAATAAAGAAACTTACCAAAATGGTTTAACTGAAAACTGGACTTTTTTTCATTAAAGGAAAGCGTTTCATGACCCTTCCATTAATGCTCATGAGACTAAAGTTAAAAAACTAAATTTTCAGATATAAACTTAAAAAATACCTTGAAAAGTTAAAAAAAAAAAAAAAAAAAAAAGTTAACACTTTTCGCAGCAGCCCATTTTTACAGTTAAAAAAAGAAAGTCCTAAATTGTTTCTTTCCAGCCCCTTCAGTGGTTTTATTTAATTGGGCCAATTGGTCCTTGTTAATAATTTTATGTATGGTAGACTATTTTCCTTCATTTTATTAGTATTTTTCTCCCTTCCCCATAAATCCCCCATTTTGTAGGGAGCAAGGGCCAAAAATAAACTTGCCTATGATAGGTCTTGAACCCACAACCCGAAGCTTGAAAAAAAGCAACTTTCCTACAAACTGAGCTACCCAGCCAGCCTTTGAAAAAACAAGCTGCACATTCAGGGGCTACCTGAGCTCTCAGCTTGGGTCCTACAGAGCGGTGATTGGGAGGTGTGCACACATGCCCACCTCTGATCTCCAGCCGCCGTGGCAAGAGCCCCAGCTCCCTAACTGGGTTGTTAGAGGGCTTCTTTAACATTTTATTCTTATGCAGTGAAAAGCCCAGACAAAAGCAGCTATTTAAAAAATGCCTGGAGGACAGAGAACTTGCTGGACGTCTGGTCATCTTACCCCAATCCAGGACCCAGTCCCCTGCTTCTGCCTCACTTCTTCTTTCCTGCCCGCTCCTGCTTTCCCTGCAGCAGGAGCCCCCTCTCCTACCTGCCTGACTTAAACCCTTCTTGCCTCCCTGTAATAACGCCCCCTCCCCCCTGCCGTGCTGGCTTCCACTCTTCCCTCTGCCTCACCCAACCCCTTCTCCGTCCCCCACCCTCCCCCTGCCGGTTTCCCCAGCACAATCCCTGCCTCTGCCTTGCTTCTGTAACTTCCCTCCCCCCCCCTTAAGCCCTTCTCCCTTGCCTGGCAAGCCGGAGCAGCACAGTCAGCTCCGGCAGGGTGGGCGATTTTGAATGCTCCCAGCCCCAGGCGCAGTGCCAGAACAATCATGTCCGGTGCTGCTGGCCTGCATGGGGGAGAGCGTTGCCTGAGCTGGTGAGCAGCGGCTTCTGCACCACCTCTCACCAGAGCACCTTAGAGGGAACCTTGCTGGTATTGCTGATGGCTCACTCCACCCGACTTCTGCAGTAATGGAAAGCAGCTTTTTGACAGAGTCCCTTGCTTGCTTCACCTTGATAGCACCTGAGGTGCTTCACTCCACACCGGGGCTGAAGCACTGGGGCTCAGCAGTGCTTGTGGGGAGCGAAGCGCCTCCCTCATCGTTAGAAATTTTAGCCTTTGGCACCATTCTTCCTGGATCCTTGGATAGAAAACACTTGCAGATCTTGAAGGACGACTTGAAGCCCTGCACACCTAGCTCCGCAGCACGGAAAGGAGGCCCCAATCTAAGCTTACGCCTATTCTAAATAACAACGAACTAACTAATGATAACTAAAGAAAATTGTCTATCTGAATAATACAACAGTAAAGGTCTTTCTAGGCAAGCGAGACCTCTCCCAGCAGATGTCATGCGTGGTAAGAAAGGATGCGTCAGCGGAACCTTTGATAGTGTGTTACAAAGGCATGACCCTTGGGGGGGTGCTCCATAGCCGACCCTATGTGCATCTGAAGAAAAGTTGTGAGGCACACAGATATCTAAAGTGGAAGTGACACGACCAATCACTCAGAAGAATCAAGAGAAACCATTCTCTGAAATAAGAGCATTCACACGATCTCTCCGCTATGTGCATCTTCTGATGCCTGAAAAGATTTGACCGTTCAGAAGAGGTTTTTGCAAACTCATTGCATTCCTAAGGCTTCTCACGTGTGTGAATCCTTTGATGTCTAGTAAGGACCGAGCGCCAAGAAAAGGTTTTCCCACACACGAAGCATTCATGAGTTTTCTCTCCTCTGTGGATCCTCTGATGCCTTACAAGGCTTGAATGCACAGTGAAGGTTTTCCCACACTCACAGCATTGATAGGGTTTCTCCCCTGTGTGAATCCATTGATGACTTAGAAGGCCTGAGTGCACAAGGAAGGTTTTCCCACACTCACAGCACTGATAGGGTTTCTCCCCTGTGTGAATCCTCTGATGTCTAATAAGGCCTGAGTGCCAAGAAAAGGTTTTCCCACACTCGGAGCATTCATGAGTTTTCTTTCCCGTGTGGCTCCTCTGATGCCTTACAAGGCGTGAACGCACAGTGAAGGTTTTCCCGCACTCACAGCATTGATAGGGTTTCTCCCCTGTGTGAATCCTTTGATGACTTAAGAGGGATGAGTGCAAAAGGAAAGTTTTCCCACACTCACAGCATTCATAGGGTTTCTCCTCTGTGTGGATCCTCTGATGTCTAACAAGGCCTGAGTGCCAAGAAAAGGTTTTCCCACACTCAGAGCATTCATGAGTTTTCTTTCCTGTGTGGACCCCCTGATGCCTTAGAAGACTTGAACGCACAGTGAAAGTTTTCCCGCACTCGTAGCATTCATAGGGCTTCTCACCAGTGTGAAACTTTTGATGACTTAGAAAGCTTGAGCGCACAATGAAGGTTTTCCCACACTCAGGGCACTCATGAGGTTTCTCTCCTGTGTGGATCCTCCAATGGCTAATAAGAGCTGAGCGCTGAGTGAAGGCTTTCTCACACTCACAGCATTTATAGGGTCTCTCTCCTGTGTGGATCCGCTGATGTGCAGTAAGGTCTGAATAACGACCAAAGGCTTTCCCACATTCACAGCACTGATACGGTTTCTCCCCAGTGTGAATCCTTTCATGACTTAGAAGGCTTGAGTGCAAAGTGAAGGTTTTCCCACACTGACAGCATTCATAGGGTTTCTCCCCTGTGTGACTCCTCTGATGCCTTAGAAGGCTTGAGCGCACAGTGAACTTTTTCCCACACTCACAGCATTCACAAGGTTTCTCTCCTGTGTGGATTCTCTGATGGCTAATAAGGTTTGAGTGCCTCCTAAACTCCTTGCCACACTCCACGCATGTGTTACTGCGCTTGTTTGTGGAGATTACCAGTTGGACCCTGCTTTTCTTGAGACCTTTGTGAGTTCCCTGATAATTAACAGATTTATTAACATTCTGAACTGGCTGCTTTTCCTCACTCTTTTCGGGTCTGTCCTCACGCTCACAAAGTTTTCCCTGCTCACGACTCCTGGACACACTCCTTCTGGATGTTTTCAGTAACACCCCATGTGGTTCAACTTGCTTATCATCTTCCTGCTGAGGCGTCTGCTCCATGGTCTCAGTCACCATCCCATCACCTGCTGAATGCAGAAAGAGAAACCGCAAAAACAGGATTAAAAGAGAGGAATAAAAACGAAAAGAACAGCTGGAGATGGAGAAGCGAAAACCTGGGACTGAATTTTGACATAGTCTTCCCGAAAGGGGAGTAAAGAGAGGACAAAGTCTGTATCCACTTCCTCTCCCAAACAGAGCGAAATGAGTCCCAAGAAGGAGCTACCACCAGGAGAAGGTCAGTATGGGGAGGAAACCATCAGTAATATCTGCCCTTAGCCTGTGACATTCTTGGGAGAAAATCCTGAATGTGGAGAGGTCTTTGAAGGCAATCCCAGATGTTTGCTTTTGGCATTGACAATTTATTGATTCCTCACCGATGCAGCTGACCCTCAGGATGTGTCTTTCCTCTGAGGCATGGAGATCTGGCACCCACAGCTCTTCCCCTACCGCCAGAGGTGAGATGACATCAGGCTTAGAACCTGGAAATCCTCCTTGGGGGGGGGGGGGCAAAAAGGTATCAGATGAATTTTCAGGAAATGTGACACATACAAGAACAGTTATTTTAGTTTAACACCAAACCACTTCAAAGCAGTTAAATCCTGATGGCAGCACCCCAGGGGCTCAAATGTGAAGGACACTCTTCTTATGAAGCATTTAACTCTGCCTGTGTCTACTCAGAACATGTACAAACAGATAAAAGGCGCATCTAAATCCCATGTCCCAGAACGGGAAGACTTCTGCCAAAGGTGACTCTCCCTAGAACTGTTCCTTACTGACAGAGAAGTCCACAGGTGGAGCAGGAGGGGTAAAAGCAGAAATCCAGCAGCTGAGGGGGGGCACTCAGATAGACGAAGATGGGCACAGACAGGCAGCTAAGTTTGAGCCCCGCACCTCTTCTCCTAACTGCCCTGACCATTCCCCATCTCCTTGGACGCGAGGAACAACTAACCACTCCTTATGTTCTCCCCTCCCTTCTGCACACCCACCGACTTTGCTACCAGTTCTCCCAAATCTCCTCCTCCCCAGCTGCTTTCACTCCAACCTCTCAGTGTCTCAAGAGTTCCTTGGACCTGATTCCCAAAAGCTCCAGCCAGAAATGTGTCCCTTTGCTCCCTCCCATTGTTCCCTGTAAGCTGCGCACATGCACAGCAGCCATCAATGACCCTCCCACACATCACTGCTGGCCGCGCACGGCCAGCAGGAACACGCATTCTTTCAACCGGCAGGGAGCTGATTCAGGCTGAGGGAGTTTAAAATCTCCTGCCTGTGGTCACAAGCAGTTCTGGCTGGCCAAATGTGGGGTAGGCGGGAGCAGCAGCCAGGCAGCTCAGAGGGGGGGGGGGTGGGAAGGAGAATGGAACCAATAGCTCAGAGATGGGGTGGGGGGAGGAGGGAGTCGGCAGCCGACAGCTCAGAGAAAGGGTGGGAAGGAGGGCGCAGCAGACCACAGCTCAGAGAAGGGGTGGGAAGAAGGGAGTTGGCAGCCTGAGGCTCAGAGAAGGGGTGGGGAGGAGGAAGCTGGCAGCTCAGGGAAGTGATGAGTTGGGGTGGTCTTAGAACAGAAAGGCATTTTAAAAAATGAAGGCAATGAGGGAAGTGGCTGAGGGGATTAGGGAGGAGACATGCTGAAAAGGACTTCCATCTCTAGCAGCAGACTAACAAAACGTGTCAGCCAGCACCTGACTTGTCAAGAATAGATACATGATGATTTAGAGAAAAAGCTGCTGTCACTCACAACAGGCAAATTAACACAGAATAAGATCTGAACATTTGTGAAACCCTACTATGCTGTAAATGTAAGACTAGCCACACCAGATCAAACCATTCATACCCATTTAATCCACTATCCTGACTCAGTGATAAGTTTACATATACTTCAGAGGACAATTATCTATTTATTTCTATTCTTTATTGTCTGTGTCTACTGTCAGCTTCTAAACTATCACCCGATTTCGTTTCTCACTTCACAGCAATTTAGTTGTCTCAATAGCCCCTCTTGTTTGTTTCAGTGTAATAAGTGTCCAAGCAAGGACTTCTGCTGGAATAACTATAGTTGCTTAAATTAATACCTTCGGTTATAGTCAGAAAAAACTTTCCTAGGCAATCAAAACCTCACTTACTTCCAAACACGGCAATTTCATTTCAAAAGGCACTACAAAGTCAGTTCCTGCAAAGTTTAGACAGCTATTGAGCAACCACAGAGACAGACTGTGGCTTTTACATGCCTTCATTTGAAGAAATGACCCTTTGTACTGTTTTCCTTAAATCACTAAAGGTGCTGACCCCTTTATGGAATAGTATGACTTGTGATCTTTACCCCTGGGGATACAACTGTGCAATACTGGTTGTTTTCTCACAGCAATTCAGTTAAAATTTCTGAAATATTGCCATCTAGTGACAATTTAGAGATGAGGCTTAAATCAACTCTGCACCATAGTTCCAAAGGGTCAGCTGTGTTAGTCTAGTTCAGTAAAAGAAACAGTGGCACTTAAAGACTAGTAAATTACGTATTGTTATTTATTTTCTCTTTCATAGAGTTCAGTGCAGGTTTTGTTTTGCTCTGCTTTAGTTAGTTTTTGTGTACGTCATAGTTTTTATTTTATTTTAGTCTGGTTGGTTGCGCGGGGGGGTGGGCTTGTTTCCTATTTACCTTCTACCACATGCCATGGCAGTCTCATTCCTGCCCGCGGCACTTTACAAACTTAGGGGCACCTCACACCCTCCCTTTACAAAAATGGTAAGTCAGGAAAAACAGGTTAAAAAGGTTAAACATTGTTAAAAATTGTTAAAAAACAGGTTAAAAATTGTATGAGAGGAAGAAGGAATAAGGCAATGGAGAAAAACCTACCCCTTCTTCCCAACTCTACAGAAACCTTAGATCAAGCTCTGGACTGTTAAACAAACAAGGAGTTTTGTGGCACTTTTAAAGACCAACACATTGATTTATCACATTTCTTCCATGAAAGCTCATGCAATAAATAAATGTGCTAGTCTTTAGAAGTGCTGGAGGACTCCTTGTTTGTTTTGCTGAACTAGACTAACACGGCTATCTCTTTGGAACTCTAGACAGTTGAGACTTTTCAAGAGCCCTGAGGCATTGGGACTAAGGATGGGCTGTTTTCCACAGCATCCTCCCCCTTCAGAATTATTTTATGCAGCATCCTAGTCAACAAAGCCAAGCCTGCTTTGAAAGACAAGTGCTGGCCCACGTATGGAGTCGGAAAGAGTTTATAGGGACAGTTGCGTTATCACGGGAGACAGGACACAATGTTCCCTCTAAGCTGATGAGGCAACTGAGCAAGTTATGGATGAACTTGAGGAAGGGGCCCGGTGGGGGTCGGGCAACTGGGAGGGAACTTGCTCAGCTGTATCCATAACTTGCTCAGCGGCCTCATCAGCTGAGAGGGGGAACGTTGCCCGGCACCCATACT
>ML683203.1:119450-157562 GCA_007922195.1 Podocnemis expansa | reverse complement strand
TGATCCTATGTTTTACACCCCCTGCATTTAGTTTCATTCCTTTCTGTAAATTCACCCATCTTCGAAGCATCTGAGGAAGTGGGATCTTCTCCCACGAAAGCTTATGCAAAAAATAAATCTATTAGTCTTAAAGTGCCACACAACTGCTTGTTGTTTTTTTACTGGACTAGACTAACACGGCTATCCCTTTGGAAATTGACAATAAAAGGGCCCAGACTTGGAGGTGATGGCAGAGGAATTTCTCCATCAAGCAGTTTCCAAACCAACAAGAGGAGATATGATCTTCGATTTGGTATTAGTCAATTGTGAGGACCTCATAGAGGAATTAGTTGTAAGGGACAACCTAGGCTCTAGTGACCATGAGCTAATCAAATTTAAACTGAATGGAAGGGTAAACAAATCTGTGACAGTCTTTGACTTCATAAGGGCTAACTTCAAAAAATTAAGGGAATTAGCTAGGGAAGTGGACTGGATCAAAGAATTCATGGATATGAACATTGAGGATGCTTGGAACTGCTTCAAGACAAAGCTTCAGGAACTATCTGAAGCCTGCATTCCAAAGAAGAGGAAAAAATTTTCAGGCATGGGTTCTAAACCAAGCTGGATGAATGTACATCTCAGACAGGCGATTAGGAAGAAACACAAGGCCTACAAGGAGTGGAAGATGGGAGGGATAGGAAAGGAGGGCTACCTTTCAGAGGTCAGAGCATGTAGGGATCAAGTGAGGAAGGCCAAAAGCCAAGCAGAGTTAGACCTTGCAAAGGAAATCAAAACCAATAGTAAAAGGTTCATCAGCCATATAAATAGAAAGAAAACACAGAAGGATGAAGTTGGACCGCTATACACTAAGGATGGGGTAGAGATCAAGGATAATCTAGACATGGCTGAATATCTAAATAAGTACTTTGCCTCTGTCTTTAATGAGGGTGATGGTGAGATTGGGGACAGAGGTTGGGCAGCTAATAGGAATGAGAATATAGAAGTGGAAATTACCATATCTGAGGTGGAAGCCAAGCTTCAGCTGCTTAATGGAACTAAATCAGGGGGTCCAGAAAATCTCTATCCAAGAATATTGAAGGCACTTGCACATGAGTCTCCACCTTTACTCCTCATTCCTTTTACTCTTTCCTCAGTTTCTCCACAATCTGTCACACTCTCTCTTGGCCCACCAGTCTCTTTCTGGGCCCCAGCTCCAAGCCCAGGCTCATGTGTCCCAGCACAAGCACTACACACACACAGACATTTTCTCCACAATTGGTCAGAATCTCTCTTGGCCCACGGGCCAAATCCTGACTCGTGTGTCCAGCACAAGCACTACACAAGGCCAAAAACATAGTCTGAACAATCCTGATATCAACTAGATCTCAAAATGGCTGCCCAATCTTGATATCAAATTGATATCAAATTAATATCAGAGGCTCACTGGCAACCCAGACCGGAAACCGAGCTGTCAAAATTTGTATGGTGATGAAAGGTATGTACCTTAAACTACTCATCCTTTATGTATATTTGATTAATTTAGATATATTATCTATTCTTAAGAGCCGCTATCGTATTAACAAAGAACATCTCTGAATTTTAAGGCCTAGAAGACTGATCTTTGACTGATAAGTAAGCTTTTTAAGGAATTCTTTGTTGTTATATAGCAGGGGTGGCCAGACTTATGGAACTCAAGAGCCACAAAAGTTGATTATTAAACCTTCGAAAGCCACACTGAGCATATAGCCTTATGCTTTTACATACTCCAAAATTACTAAGTTTAAAATCATTGCACAGTTTAATTTTATTGTAAAAAGAGGGCAAATATTGCTCCTACCAATGTCAGATTCTAATAGTTACTTAAGGTTACCATGAAAATTAGGCCTATAAAATAAAAACTTAGCTGTTCCTTGATGTAGAAGACTGCAGGCTAGTGGTGAGTTTTTTTTAAATTTTCAAACATTCCACTGCTTCTCCCCACTGTCCCGACCCTCTCCTGAGTTCCTAGGCTGGGGCTGCTTTCCTAAACTGATTTGCTGACATTCTTCTAGGAGCCATGCTTTTTCATTCAAGAGCTGCATGTGGCTCCCGAGCTGCAGTTTGGCCACGCCTGTTATACAATATATGGCTATGCCTACTCTTAGAGTTTCAGTTTGAATTATTGAATTCAAATTAGTCAATTTGAACTAATAATTATTAATTTGAATTCAATCAATTCAAATTGACATGGCCACGCTAGAAAATCCAAATCAAATTGGCATGTCCACGAACAGGACTTGCTAGTTTGAATTCGGTAGGGGGCGCTATTGTATAGGGAAAAAATCAAGCTGTGGCATTTCCACCTTTGCAGAACTCCCATTTCCACATCAGCACCTCTCAGAAAGGGATTGCACACAAGGAGGCTGATGCCAGTTGACCATGTGCTAGGGCTGGACACAGGGTGCGAAAGAACCACCATTCAGGAAGAGCCTCACAGTGTGGAGCCAGACAGGATTACCTGAGGTCTCTAACTAACAGGTCCATTGGTCAATCAAAGGCCTCCCCTGGCTTGTCTGGGATATGTGAGTAAAATGTTCCCTGTTATGTGTGGTTGGGGAGGGCAGCACTCAGCAAAGACCCCTCCTGCCAGGCTGTGAGTAGAACTTGTCTTGCGTATTTGCTTTGACACTTAGCCCCATGGCGTGTGACCTGACATTCTGCTTCCTTCCATGTCCCAGGACCTCCTGTCCTGCCCTGGGTCTGTCTCTATCATTTGTGCCTGGTCCTGCTCCTCATGATGTCTGCCCCAATCATCGCCTGCATCCTGAAGAAAGGAGCTGTAGTTCAGTCTGAGCCAGAGTGACAGGAAAGTCCTGGGCAGAATGTTAGGGAAAAACTCACGTGCACTGAGAGGAATGGTGAGGAGGAGGAGGACGAAGAAGAGGATGCCAGAGGTTCTGGGGCTGATGACACAGGGCTGTGAGGCACCTCACTACCTCCTGTCCCTGGGATGAAAGGAAGTCTTGTCTGTGCCCTCTGGGTGTCAGCTCCCCCAACTACCCTGGCTGCAGGCCATTCAAGCTGTGCCTCAAGACCTCACAGAGGGCCTCTCTCCTGCTTGTCAACAGGTGCAGTCCAGCCCTCCAAGCATCCTCCTGCAACCCCCAGTTCCTGTCCCATGGGACACTCACACCAGTCCCTGATCCACTGCTCCCACCAAAGAAACAGGCCCTCCAGCTGCCCAGTTCCGCCTCACACCACCACGCTGGTCAAGGCACAGCTCTAGAAACCTTGACAGTGACAACAAGGACAAGTAATTTCAGAGTGCAGAGATTCAGGGGATAGATAGCATCAAGAGGTGTTGGAAAGAAACAGTTCCATGTGAAATAAAATCATAACACTCTTACTGGAGCCTAGACTCACTGAACTAGTCACTTTTCTGTTTGATAGAGCAATGCCCACCCCCACAATCCCTCCAGCATTTTCCTCCAGGTTTATCTGTGATCTTGTGTGCCTGAGACAAACACTCTCAGCTCACCTCTTGGGTAAAAGGGAAAATCTTGTCTGTTCTCCTTTGTAGTTACAGACCATTGTCTCTTACTTGAGGTGGTCTCTCTTCAGAGAAACAAGCAAGGAGTCCTGTGGCAATTTTAAAGACAAACAAATTTGTTTATTGCATGAGCTTTCAAGGGAGAAAATCTTGCCTAAGTTCCCCCATCTTCAAAGCATCTAATGAAGTGGGGTTTTCTCCTACGAAAGCTCATGTAATAAATAAATTTGTTAGTCTTTGTGCGCCACAGGACTCCTTGCTTGTTTTGCTGAAGTAGACTAACATGGCTGCCCCTTTGGAACTTGATCTCTTCAGAGATTTATTCTGGGGCCCCTTTATTCTAGGCTTGGTCTACACAAACAACTTACATCAATATAACTACATCACTCAGGAGTGTGGAAAATATAAATCTCAGAATGATGCAGTTATACTGACCTAGCACCCCACTGGGAACACAGCTTTGTTGAAGAGACAGTTCCTACCATTGGGAGATGGAGTACTTACACCAAGAAGCCTCCTCTTGGCATAAGTAGCATCCTCACTAAGCAGTACTATAAATGCAGACAAGCCCTTAGTAAATTCTTAAGTCAGATAAAAAACAAGGCCTGTCTGTAACCATGTCCTCCTGGAGTGGTTGTCACGAAACCAGAAAATCAAAAAATGGCTTCCTGTCCTGCCACACACACACACACACACACACACCAGTCAAACCACTTGTTTGTCTGTGTCTGTGTGCGTGAGAGAGAATACAGAAGAAACCCACAGCCTGCAGAAGTGGCACTTGTGACTCCTATCCCCAGGACAGAATCCAGCCCTTTTGTGTGAGTAGTGTTTGTAAGGATTTAGTGGGCCTTACTCAGGGAAAAGGGAGCCAGACCCAGCAGGAGACGTCCGTGTGCCTTGCTCCCAGCCCACAATGAGCTGCACTCTTCATGCTGTCCCAAAGGATGCTCTCTGCTGGCCCTCCTGGGAGCTCAATGAGGGATATCCCAGCCATGCCGCAAATAGAGAACAGTGACCATCCCTGGCATAGAAATGAGCATGGCAGATGAGTGTCAGTCACCTTTTTATACAAGCAATATTGCTCTGGGGCTGTGCGTCTATAAATACCGCGAGGGCTGTCAGGAAAGAGCCAGGGCCAAAAATACTCCTGTCCTGGGGACAGTGACCACAGCCAGTAACCATAGCCTCATCTCTGTGTTCACCACACAGGCAGCACAGGGTTTTATTTATATCTAGGCTTTGACAGATTTGATTGTTATTGGTAAATGTAAGTAAACAATTTTCCTATATGCACACACACAAACTCACAGAAAAAAACATTTCCATTGATAATAATAGACCTTTGTAGCTAACCAAAGTGAGAGAAACACTGCTAGAGACTTCATCAGCAGTGGAATTAAAGATATTTATGATGTATGTTTTGACATGCAATGGTGACAATTTGTGTTTTAATGATTATAAAATTTTACCTTTTTTTTAATCTCAAAGCCAACCATCATTAAATAATTACTGTCTGACCCCGCCTGTAATTTCCTCCACTGTGAAAATATAGATTGATAAAAATAAATAAGTTTTTAAACTGAGTATTAGTAGTGTTCCTCCACATTATTAAAAACAAAAATTAAATGTTGCCAAATATACTTATAACCAAGGGCTGGGACCTGTAGGAGTCACTGTGGGCATCATCGAGAAACAGACACAGCAAATATTAGGGTGCAGCCCATGGCTATGTCCACACATACATCATTATTTTGAAATAAGCTATTTCGAATTAAGAAAATGTTATTTTGAATTAAGGGAAAGCCTGCTTTCAAAATGGCTGTTATTTCAAAATGGTTATTTCGAAATAAGGCCTTTTAGACATGTTGTTTTGAAACAGTTGTTTTGAAACAATGGTGTTGTTTCAAAACAGCATGTCCAAATGGTGTTATTTCAAAATAACGATTTTGAAATAACAGCTGTTTTATAAATGAATGGGATTTAAGCTGTTTCGAAATGACGGTTCTTATTTCGAAATGACAGAGCCTGTCATTTCGAAATAAGAAAACGTCGGGTGGACATTCAAGTTTTCTTTTTTCTTCAAAACAACCAGTGTTGTTTCGAAATAAAAGACTCGTGTGGACATACCCCATGTGATTTAACCAAAACCCAACTGATGTCCCAGAACACCCAGCATGAGCTCCTGTGTGACCCTGCATGTGTGTGTCCTGTTTTCAGCTCAGCCTGGCTGGGGGGGGCACCCCAATTGACAGCTGATCCCCATCTCTCTGGTAAATTGCATAAAAGCTGACATTGCACCTGGGGAATGGTGTCTGGTGAATGTGCAAACTCCAGAAAAGAACTCATTTACAAGGCTGTGGTCTCCCTCTGCTGATCAAACCTGAATTTCTTAGTGAATGAGGGATACTTTGAGGGAACAGCAGAGGTCACAGAGCTCCCTTTAAAAAGTGGGGCATAGATTCCCACCGTCAGACCCTCCTCATCCCCTATCAGACACACACACCCCATCAGCAGCCTGATCTCCCACCCATTGTTGTCAGCTGTGGGCTGAATGCATGTGCTGTTCTGGCTCTGGCCAGATACTCTGCAGAGCAGACCTCAATTTAACTACCCACAAAGACCACAGCCTCAGTTCGATGGTGAAGGCACTTTGTGCTTTATTAACAATAAACCTGGCTGTCTCCCACTCAAAGGTGTGCGCGGTTACAGGTGGTTATACGTGTAACCGCATTCCCTGGCACAATGGACCAACTTACTGAGTGGCAGGACTTTCCGCTCCTCTTTAGGCTGGGCAAAGACATCCTTCTCATTTTGACAGAGGTGTGGCTGGACCAGACTTGAGTGAGTTGCATCATGACCTGGTGGTGCAGCTGCAGCACCATTCAGGTTTGGCCCAGTGAAAAAGCAGTTATGACATATCCTGGTTGCCTGATCCCCTGAGCTGCTTGGCCTACTAGGGACAGAGAAATCTCTGTCAGCACCTTGAAGCCAGTTCCAATCTAAAGAGGAAGCAGGAAATGTCCCGCCGCTTTGGTGCCATGCACAGCCGTTCTTAAGGGGGGGGGGTGCAGCAAAAGGGGCAACTGCCCTAAGACTTAAAACGGGGACCAAGTCAGGAGAATGTCACATCCCCAACCTTTACAAAACAGTACCTTCTCTTTGAATTTACATCAGCATCTCTAGAAAGCATCTGAGATATTAAGGAACTTTTTTCCTTCTACACTTAACAAGAGTTTTCGGTCTTCAGGGATGTCTTTGAGAGCAAACTTCTCTGTGCAGATAATAATCTATTGTACCTGAGAGAGAAGACCCCAGGCTAGCACTTATATGGAAATACTAGGTTTTTAGGGTTAATGGCCATCAATCAACACATTAAAGATGATGTTTTTTTGTCCTTCCTTCTGCACTATAAGTATGCCCCATTGTCATTGATTGCAGTCAGAGCACCAGTTCCAAACCATGGCAAAGAGGAAAGCAGCTGTGGCCATGTGGGTCTAGTTTAGCGAAACAAACAAGGAATCCCTGATGTAAAACAAACAAGGAGTCTTGTGGCACTTTTACAAGCTAACATAATTTTTTAAAATCTTTAAAAGTGCCACAAGCCTCCTTGTTTGTTTTACATCAGGGTATCTGAGAGGAGGTCAAAAGGTCCTTTGTTTCTTCCTCTCATCCTCAAACAGTAGCTGAGTTTCATTACTTAGATCACCTGCAAAGCAAGGAGGGATGTATGAATACATATATTAAAATAACACGGGAAAGGAGAGAGTCAGGCAGCATAAAGGAAATAACATATATTAGACAATCAGAATCCAGTGCTTTAAGGTGAAAGAGGACCTGGATTTATTTCTTGATATCATCCAAAAATAGCATCTCTCTCTCTGAATTTTCAATTTAACAAAAACTTGATCTAAGAAAAAGTTATTAAACTTGTAAAATTGTGTGCCCATCTTGAACAGAAAACCAGAACCACAAAGAGTACCTCCAGATGCTCCTGTCCACTTGGCTGTGAGGTTGATGAAGCATCACCATGACACATTCAGTATTGCCTACCCCAAACATCAAAAATAGTCACAAGTCTGGCTTAAATATATCATTGAAACTCACTTAAAAATAAAGAGATGTTTAAAGAAATAATAGATGGGGGGGGGCTATTTTCTTTAACTCCTGGGTTTTGAGCTTTTAGGATAAAGTCAGGTCATGTTTGTCCGCTTCTCTCTGCAACTTTTTAGCCTGAGGGCTAGACATTTATGATTTTATTAAAGAAAAATTATGACACTGCCCAGGGTTCCCTCTAAGCTGATGATTCAGCTGAACAAGTTATGGGTGCACTTGGGGAGCCAGCGGGTGGCAGGGAAGAAGCCCGTTGGGGCCTGGAGAACCAGCAGGGAACTTGCTCAGCTGCATCATCAGCTTAGAGCAGTGGTTCCCAACCTTTTTCAGGCTGGGACTCCTTTGTAACAAAAACAAATCTTTGTGGACCCCCCCGCTGATTCTGGAATCTGGCCTGCACAGGCAGGCTCTGGCCCACACCAGTGGGACAGCTGGTGAGCAGCATTGCCACCACCATTGCCAGCACCACTGAGGAGCTGAGCCGTGCCAGCTGTGGTCCCCTGCCGGGGAGCTGCTGTGGCTCCATTCCCCTGCCAGGATACAGCCAGAGAAGGGGAAAGGCAGCCCTGACAGGAAGCATCAGGGGTGTAGCTGGATTCCGGCCCCGGGTAGAGAGAGGCTATGCAGACCCCTTGCAGTGTGTCTGTGGACCTCTGTGGGTCCCTGTACCACGGGTTGGGAACCACTGACTTAGAGGGAATATTGCCTGTAAATTTTAAAATGGGGGTGCCTCGCACAAACTGATTCACCCTGGGCCCCGCTTTCCCCTAGGGCACGCCCCAGGTGCCATGTACCTGGATGCTGCAGACAGCATGGCAGAGGCACATGTTGCTGGAGTGCAGGGGCGACACCTGACCCCTTTGTGGTCGCAGGAGGAGACCCTTTGCCTCCTGCAGATATGGGGCAGGGAGGACACCTGTGCCCAGTTCCAGGCAAGGCACAGAGACTGCGACGTCTATAGGGGCATTGCGGAGGCCCTGTTTGCACACGGCTATGAGTGCATCACAGAACAGGTGTGCTCAAAAGTTAAAGTCCTCTGTCAGGACTACGCTTGGGCCAGGGAGGTGAGGTAGCTCCAGGGGCCAGCTGCTGCCACCAGCTGCCCCTTTTATGAGGAGCTAGATGCCTTTCTAAGGCAGAAGCCCAGAGGTCTCCCCTCCTGGCCTGTGGACTCCGTCGAGCCCCACACCCTGGCCATGTACCCTGAGGAAGGCCCCTCAGACATGAAGGCATCCATTGACATGGGTGACACCAGCCAGCTCAGGACTGCACCACCAGCCAGTCCGCAGTTGTTCCCCACCTGGGAGGAGGGGGCCAGCACCCCCGAGGAGGAGCAGGAAGGGGAGACAGAGGAGGCACCGCCAATAGAGCCCTATCCACAGGAAGGGCCATCCATGCAAACATCAGGGGTGCCTGTTGGTGAGTGTCCCCCTGCCTGCAGGCAGGCAGGCAGGCAGGCAGGGCCAAGACTGCCAACGGCCTGGGTACCAAGGGGGCATGGCCCTGGGACAGGCAGGGCTTGGGCCCGGGGAGTGCACAGGTGCTCCCATAGATACAGGTGGCAAGGAGACATGTACAGACAAGGTCCTGGGTCCAAGCAGGGTGGGGGTCCCTCATCATAGGGGTGGCATTAGGCAGAAGTGGCAGCATGCAGGGCAGAGAACCTACAGCCCACACCACCATCACATGGCCTCAAGAGAATTCCTGGGCCACATTCTGCCAAGTACAGGTCACTACTGTGGGCCATGAGGCCATGTGCCCCCTGAGTGCAGTGTACACAGAACACAGATCAGGAATCCTGCTGGAAGTCAGGGCAGAGGTGTTTGCAGCTGACAGACTGCGCACGACCAAGGCCAGTAGGCTGAGGGACTCACTTTTTCTCACTTCTGCCCTGCAGCTCATGCGGCCACCCGGCTTCCCACTCCTGGGAGCCCGCCCACCACCACAAGGCTAAGGAGGAGCACCCACTGTATCCGGGATGACATTCTGAGCAGCCTTCTTGAGCTGAGCCATCAAGGCGAGGAGTCTGCCCAGGCCTGGAGACATGAGCAGGGGAGGCGCCAGGAGGCTGCCATCCGCCAGCTCCAGTGTGCGGCTGACGCTGACAACCGTGTCACTGCAATGATGGAGCAGCAGGCCATGGCGATGGAGTGGCAGGCTGCAGCACTGGAGTGGCAGGTCACTGCTCAAGAGGCCCTCACCATCACTGTTAAGGATGTCACCTCCAGCCTGTGGCACATTGCACAGCACCTGGCGCCCCTGGAAGCCAAGGGAGCTCCATTGAGACACCCTAGTGACCCTTGCCGCTGGTGCCCCTGGACCTGGGGGGTGGGGAGCAGGGAAGGCTGCAGCACAGTGGGCCATGGGGCAGGGATGGCTTCCCCATAGCCTCGCCCCAACTTGAAGTCCCCAAATCCCCACCCCACATCCCAGTTCCCAGTTTAGTATGACCACCAATTCTCCCCCCACCCCACAGTATCTGAACCTTTGCTGCCTCCCAGGCCCCCCCTTCCCCAACCCCCTTCTTATTGTAAATAAAAGTTCTGACACCAAACAGGTCTAGCTGAGTGTTGATTAGCTTGGGTTCAGGGTGTGGGTGGGTTAGATGGGCACTGGCTGTGGCAGAATGGGGGAGCACATGGCGTGGTGGGGTGGGCCTGGCACTCACATTTCCTCCTATAGAAACAGGTTCCTCAGTGCCTCCTGCACAGTAGTTGCTCTCTGTGGCACTCATTCCCTTGGGGCCAACACCTCTGGCTGCCAGAGCCAGGCACTGACAAGCCCTGCCTCGGCCTCCCACATGGCAGCTACTGTGTCCTCCCAGAGCTCACAGAGGTTATGCAGTGCCACGCAGGCACTGATGACCTTCGTGATTGTGTCCTCAGCCAGGTGCAGGCGTGTGAGGAGGCACCTCCAGTGGGCTCTCAGTCTGCCGAATGCCCGCTCAACCACCTGGTGGCAGCAGCTGACGTAGCGGTTGAAAAGTTGCAGTCTGGCAGTGAGGGCTACACAAGGCCAAAAAACACACTCTGAACAATCCTGATATTAAACATCTCAAAGTGGCCACCAATCTTGATATCGAATTGATATCCAAGGCCAAAAACAGTCTGAACAATCCTGATATCAAATAAATCTCAAAATGGCCACCAATCTTGTTATGTTGCTTTCAGCTAGATATCAACATGGCCGCCCAATCTTGATATCAAATTGATACCAAATTAATATCAAAGGCTCACTGGCAACCCAGACCGGAAACCGAGCTGTCAAAATTTGTATGTTGATGAAAGGTATGTACCTTAAACTACTAGCATGAAAAGGGTTATTATTTACTGACAACTCTAACTGTTTCTAAACTGATTAAAAGCATCCTCACTGCTCCAGAATCCATCAAGTAATCCTTTGTGCTGTCTGAAGAAGTGTTATATTTGGATACCACTGGTGAAATTGTTTCAAATATACCCTGCAAATAGTGTAGTGGTTAACACCTCTACTTAACATGCAAAAGGTCCTGGGTTCAATTCCCAGAGGGGTTGACTTGATGAGGTCCCTTCCAACCCTGTGATTTGATTTGACATATTACAGAGCAGCTCCCAATTATTACCATCAGTTGAGAGGTGGAAATGTGACCACCTCATTCCTGGAACCCATCTTTTCCCACACTTCTCCTTAGCTTCTCTCACATGTTCAAAGTTGTACCCCTCTTGCTATCCTGCCTATTCAGCCTTCTGTTAACATCACAGCCCTTATTGTGGCCACATGTCTAATTCTAATCCAGATTCCACTAGGTATTTACCATAGTAAACCCTCCTCTAGAGTTAGATGTCTAAACCAAGTCTGCCTTTTGTTTCAGAAACAACAACAACTATTATTTAAAAACAAACAAACAAAAAAACATGGCCACCATCAAGGATAAAGTGGAGTCTCCCTTCTATCCAGTTGCCTTCTGACCAGTGCAGTTATTTCTCAGGGTAATTGCATGTAAATTATCTACATCTATAAAAGTATCAGTCACTGAACTTTCAGATAATAATGCCTTATGATGAGAGCACTGAGGGTCTGTCTGTCTATTGTCCTGCTGCTTCATATCTGCTACAGCCTCAGCCTCTCTTACAACTTTACTTTAACTCCATCTTTCTAGGTTATGAAAATGGTATTGAAAGTACAAACATGATTATTTAGATTAGTGTAACCTTTACACCCTGTGGGTGTTTATTAGTGAATTTGCTAGCAATGCTGCCATTTATCCATTAACAATTAACTATATAACTTGTGGGGATAATGTGTAGATGCATTTTAATAATGATCACATTCAAATGCTTTAGATCTGATCCCATTAAATGCATTTGTACACAACACAAATTTGCAAATAATTTCAGGTGGATCAAAAGGGATTTTTCTGTCAAGTAAACCATTTCCTGAAAATTTTAGAATTCAAAGTCAAGAAATAAGTTATTCCTGACAGTATAGGAGACAGTATGCATTGTTCTCTTTTTTAATGAGTTTGCAATTTTGAATTCATTATTTGAAAATAATGGTTTTTATTATAACAAGCTCAAAACATTCTTAAAGCTGTAAGCGTTACCACCATTAGTTTTTATCTATACCGCTATTAGTTTTTATCTGTATGACAACATGGTATGAAATTTTAGACAGTGTTAACAAAAGCAGGCTTTTGAATGTATAAAGGGTTTCTGGTTCATGACAGCTTGAATGTGTTTTTTTTAATTACTGCATTTAAATGTTTGTGACTAGATAGCATAGTGGTTAAGAGCACCGTAGTGGTTAATACCAATGCCCTTTGATATGGGAGACTGGGGTTCAAATCCTGGTGGGTACCTGCCTACCTTCCCAGTAGGGGTCCTTGGGCAAAAGACCCCCTAATGCCTCACTTGCCTACCTTGAATAGGAGAGTGACATGAACTAGGAGAGTCATGCCGGCTCGGATGTTGCCTGGATTAACAAGGTCTGCGCCAGATGTCGGGGAACCAGGACAATCTGACGATAAGTGGGCTACTGGAACAAACCATGTATGGACAAGACAAGAGAACCTGCAATTGATGGAATGCTACTACAACAGCAGACCTAACGAGAGGTGATATATGAAACGTATGAGGGGACTACGGATGGACAAAAGACCTACATCCATGCTAACTGAGAAACAGCTAGTTACCCCATGCTTCAACATAGTAAAGAGGCAGCTGCTCTCACAACTGGAGATAGACCAACTCCACATTACCTCCCAGATTCAAGAAGAAGCCCCAGAAGAACAACTAGATGTGCAGCCACCACTTGAAGCTGGAACTTCACTGCCACTCCCTCCATTACAGAGCACAGCAGCTGATATGAGGGCATAAGGATCATGGATAAACTAGCTACAGTCAACCCTCGAGACCGATTACCAAGGCTTGTTGGAGAAGTACCATCAGATAGTAGGCTAGAAGATGCTAATAGAGCCCTAATGACATTTCCTACTACCACCATCACTGAAACCAATGAACTGGTACACGCTACAGCCTCTGTAATCCTGGAGATGCTTGGCCGCACAATCAAGAAGAACACCAGTACATACCCCCCCCCCCAATGAGGTTGGAGGATAAGATCAAGGCCAACCCGAGAGAAGTTAGCCGGCTGGTGGAACTACAGAAGGGTGTAGAGATTCAGGATAAGACTCGGCTACTGAGAAGATACAAGGGCCTGAGTCCATGTGAAGCCCTAGAGACTGCTAAGCAAAGGCTCACAGCACTGGCCACCAGGCTAAGGAGATACACTAGAGAAGCAGAGGCCAAAAAGATAAATGCCCTGTTCTCCAAAGAACCATCCAAGGTGTACTCCCAACTGCAGTGCAACAACACAATAACAGCAGAGCCACCAACAGCAGAAACTGAACAGTACTGGAAGAACATCTGAGAGAAAGAGAAGACTCATAACACCAGTGCAAAGTGGCTTCAGGACCTGAGAAGAGGCCACAGCAATCTCCCGGAACAGGAACCAGTCACCATCACAGTAGCCGACATCCAACAGCGGGTCAAGAACATGAAGAGCTGGACAGCACCTGTCCCGGACATGATCCAAACCTACTGGCTAAAGAAACTAACAGCAGTGCATGAACGCCTAGCAGCACAGATGAACCAGCTACTAGCAGCAGGCTCCCACCCAGACTGGCTAACACAAGGAAGGACAATGCTGATCATGAAAGACCCCCCACAAGGGAACAGCACCATCCAACTACTGGCCAATAACCTGCCTCCCCACAACATGGAAAGTCCTATCAGGCATCATAGCCACCAAGTTACAGGACCACATGGGCCAGTACATGAGCACAGCTCAGAAGGGCATTGGGAACACCACCAGAGGCTCAAAACACCAGCTGCTCATAGATAGAGCAGTCGCCCAAGACTCAAGGTCTAGACAGACCAATCTGTGCACAGCCTGGATTGACTACAGGAAAGCCTACGACTCAATGCCGCACACATGGATCTGTGAATGTCTGGCGCTATACAAAGTCAACAAGGCACTAAGGACCTTCCTCAAGAACTCAATGGGACTGTGGAAGACAACACTGGAAGTCAATTCAAGACAACTTGCACAAGTGGCCATCAAGTGCGGCATATACCAAGGTGATGCGCTGTCCCCGCTGCTGTTCTGCATTGGCTTGAACCCCCTCAGCCAGATAATCACAAGGACTGGCTATGGATACAAGTTCAAGAGTGGAACTACCATCAGCCACCTCCTCTACATGGATGCCATCAAGCTGTATGCTAAGAATGAACGAGACATCGACTCGCTAATCCACCTGACACGGATCTACAGTGAGGATATTGGGATGTCATTCGGACTGGAGAAGTGTGGCCGGATGGTAGTAAAGAGAGGAAAGGTAGTCAAGACTGATGGGGTGGAACTACCAGCAGGCCACATAGCAGATATACAGACCAGCTACAAGTACCTTGGCATCCCACAGTCACATGGGACCCACGATGAGGAGGCAAGGAAGACAGCAACATCCAAGTACCACCAAAGGATAAGACAGGTCCTGAAGAGCCAGCTCAATGGGAAGAACAAGATCCATGCCATCAACAGGTATGCCCTGCCAGTCATCAGATACCCTGCCGGTATAGTGAGCTGGCCAAAGGAGGACATGGAGGCTGCCAATGTGAAGACCCGGAAGCTCCTCACAATGTATGGAGGTTTCCACCCCAAGTCCAACACCCAGAGACTGTACGCCAGCCGGAAAGAAGGCGGGCGGGGTTTGGTGAGTGTCAAAGCCACTGTCCTGGATGAAACCCAGAGCATCCAGGAGTACATCAGTAAGATGGCACCCAAAGATGAGCTGCTGAGAGAATGCCTGAGGCAGCAGCAGACATGGGAGGAAGATCGAGCAGAAGAAGTGCCATGGCAAGACAAGACCCTGCATGGAATGTACCATCGACAGATAGCTGAGGTGGCTGACATTGGGAAATACTACCAGTGGCTGGAAAAAGCTGGACTAAAAGACAGCACTGAGGCACTGATCATAGCAGCACAAGAACAGGCACTGAGCACCAGATCCATTGAAACAGGGGTCTACCACACTCGACAGGACCCAAGGTACAGACTGTAAAGAGAGGCCTCAGAGACAGTCCAACACATAGTGGCAGGATTAAGATGCAGGCAGGAACAGCATACACTGAATGGCACAACCAAGTAGCTGGCATTGTGTACAGGAACATCTGCACAGTGTATGGGCTAGACCCTCCCAAGACCAGATGGGAGATCCCACAGAAGGTCACGGAGAATAACAGGGCTAAGATCCTGTGGGACTTCCAGATCCAGACAGACAGGCAGGTACTGGCCAATCAACCAGACATCGTGGTAATAGACAAGGACCAGAAGACAGCGGTGGTGATAGATGTAGCAGTGCCAAGTGACAGCAACATCAGGAAGAAGGAGTATGAGAAGCTGGAGAAGTACCAGGGCCTGAAAGAGGAACTAGAGCAGATGTGGAAAGTGAAGGCCAAAGTGGTCCCGGTGGTGGTAGGAGCACTCGGGGCTGTGACACCTAAGCTGGGAGAGTGGCTCCAACAGATCCCAGGAACAACATCAGAGCTCTCTGTCCGGAAGAGTGCAGTGCTAGGAACAGCTAAGATACTGCGCAGAACCCTCAAACTCCCAGGCCTCTGGTGGAGGACCCGAGGTTGAGGATGACACATACCACCCATAGGGGATGAGATAGGAATTTTTTTTTTATTTTATTATTTTATGAGATGGCTTAAATGAGGTTAAAATCAGTGGCTATTAAGAGTAGCTAGATTAATGCAATGAAGGCTGTGACTTTAATCTGCTACTTTCTGTAAATATAAGAAAAAAGATTCTTTGCTTTCCTCCTCTTTTTCTTCTTCTTCCTTTTTACACTTTATTACCTTACTTAAAATGATAATTAATAAAAGCAATGGTGGTTATGCATTTACATTAATACAGGTTTGCATGGATAAAGGATTTATGTTCTGTGACAGTTTGAACACAGGTCTTTTTTAAAAAAACAGCTTTAAATATTGTTTTGAATTTAAATATATATGCATGATTTAAGCAGTGTTATTATTAACATTAACAATAATAATTGATTTTGTATAATATAAAGCCTGTGAATATAGTGCACTTCTTTCTGTAGACATGAGAAAGATTCTGCTCTCCCCACTTTACTACTTCTTTTTGGCTTGATTCTGTCACTTAAAAGAATTATAAAAGGAATGCCCATTATGCTCTTACATTAAAGTAGGAATTTATTATCTGTTTGTGAGAGGCATCGCAGGCCCTGTCCCTATCCTTGACACTTTAATATAGTTTTTTGTCTTAAATTGGAACCTAAAAACACTTTATTCATGGGCATCCAGATGCATTGCAGCTGCATGCAGTAAGATTGAAGGAACCAACCTTAAAAAGAGCAAAATTAGCTGGTACAGGAAGCCCCAAAGCAGCTAGTTTCTAGAGGCAGCAAGGGTAGAGCTAAGACACAATCACAACACAAAAGGGGCAACAACCTGCATTCTAAACAATCTAACATATCTAGAACCTTCATTACACATACACCTGGAAAGACCAGGCCACCTGTAAATTTGGACAGTCAATTCTGCCCCCTTGAGGGTTACAAACACTGCTGGCTTTGGTGGGGGATTTTAAGGGTTCACCACAGACCCTCCATGTCAGCCACTCTTCTGGTCATGACTCCAAGAACCTCTCATTTAGCAGTCCAATGTAGTTTATTTAAAACATGTAGTCCTACCCATTTCTTACAACATACAATTTGACTAGGTACCAGGGCTGTAACTAGGAATTTTGGCACTCAGGGCAAGGAGCATGAAATGTACCCCCTCAAATCAGAGTTACATGAGATGTCAGGCAAATCAGACCCACTGCATAATTACTGAAAAATGCACGAGGTCATTTCACCATAATTTCTGTACACTAACTCATCTACCACCCTTGCTGGGATTTAAATCTGGAGATATCAGTAATCTGAACTGTAAAACTATAGGATTTTTCTATGCACTTCCCCCCCCCCCAAAAAAAAGGTGGTCTGTTTTTTTAAAAGAAAAAAAAAAGCCACCAAAATAACCCACCACCCTCATCCCCCAGAGCAAAAAAGCACAACCTGGGAATGAAGTATCAATTTTAACTTTTAGAGAAGTAGTAATTCAGAGTGAAATGTTACTTTGGTCCATGAATTCTAAATAGTGATTTTACATGAGGTAATTGACATGAACATTTTAACATTTTCCCCCCTGCTCCTCCTTTGAAATTTGAAGATTAGCGTTAGTATTTTTCATCTGCTTCCGAAAACTGCCTGTGTTAAACTGGTTTTTCATCACAGACTAATCTCACCTGAAGACAGATTCTCTGAAGTTTAAAGTAAGATAGATATAAAACCTATTTCCTTTCGTTGATGATTTGTTAAACAAATGTAATCTCTGTTCTAACTATATACGGCTTCCACAAATCCAGATTGTAATAGTGAGGTAGTTCTAAAATGATGGGTTACTCACCAGTAACCGTCCTTCTTCGAGATGGGCTGCTCGGATCCATTCAGTAATACGTATCTCCGTGCCAGAGCGCCGGAAAAAAAAAACAAACTTGTCCTAGCCTGTCAGAAGAGGGGAGGCGGCCACCATCCCTCACGCCACCTGTGGCTATATATATGGCTGCCTCCCTGCCCCCTCCTCAGTTCCTTAGAGCCGCCAACTCCAGAAACGGGGACGGAGGGGAGGGACCTGAATGGATCTGAGCAGCCCATCTCGAAGGAGGATGGTTACTGGTGAGTAACCAACCATTCTTCTTCGAGTGCTGCTCGGATGCATTCAGTAATAGGTGACTACAAGCAATGCTGATGGATGGCAGATGGAGCTGGTACTTCCGCCTTAAGCACAGCAACAAGCCCTGTAAGGTAGAGGCCCCACAGCAAGAAGCTCGCCGAAGTCAAGAGGTGGGCGGGCCTTGACTGGCCTAGAAAAAGCAAGAGCTGAGGGTCAACCAGAACAGGGCAAGACCGAACCCACCAAGGCAGAATGCATACGTAGGTCGGACAAGGTCACCTGAGCTGGAGAAAAGGACGCAACTTAAGAAAATGGGTTGCGCAGGTGCCCTGCCTAGGAGGAAAAATGTGGAATATAACCAACAGACTACAATGTCTGGGCCTAGGCCGTGTCACATGGACTCAAAGGAGAACACTAAAAGCTAGCAAATGAGATGAGCCATAGGGGCGCGTCTCATGCGAGAACAAAGAAAGGACAGGCATAGAGCACCCAAAGGCTCTGCAGGAGCCACACAGTCATGGACTGATCTGGCAACTACTGAGTACACAGGGAGAAGTAAGGGAATGACAGACAATGTCCCTTATCTAGGATGCAGCCAAGCAAGCCGTCTGGTTAAAAGAGAGAAATAAGGATACAAGGTTGTGAGATGGACTCGGGGGTGACTGAGAAGACCATGAGACACTAGCTGCGGTGTACTGAGTCAAGCAAAGCAGGACGGGGCTAATTAATGCTAATTAATGACCTGGTGGCACAGAAGCACACATTTTCAGCCGAGCCGGCACCATGACCGGGCCCTCGCAGGAGAGAGGTTCCGGAAAGGTACTGACTGCAAGGTGGCCTGAGGCAATGTTGACAAGATGGGCCTACTAGGGCCCGCAGGGCGCTAGAAAGCAGGGGAGATCCCTGCTGGTCTAAACTTGCAGGGTTTGCCTCTCGAAGCTCTCACTAAAGCATGAGGGGGAAGGTGAGGGATGGAAAAGAACTCTTATTACCATCTAGTCAGCCCCTCAGAGACTGAAGAATCGAAGGAGGGACATGAAAGGCCATGGACTCAGTACCTATGGTGCTTGCCGGAGGGATAACGCTACCACTTTGCCCTGCCAGGGCTGCCAAGGAGGAAAACTCTTTAATACATGGATATTGAAGAACTCCGCTGCCAAGGAAGGGTCCTTCTTAAGCTAGAGAATGGGACTGTAACAGGGTGGCAGCTGCCGCTTCTGAAGGACACCCCAGGATCAGAGAACCCAACAGTTTTCTCCCCAGAGGGAGCCAGAGAGCAAATAAAAGGGGTATAGCCCCAAACTGCTATATTTTGTATAGAAATGGGTTCTCTGTGTATCGTGCCATCAGAACGGCAGTGGTTGTCAACGGGTCCTTGAGAAAGGAAAGAGGGGACCACGGAACTGCCAGGCGCTGCCAATGCGCATGGGGAAAAACTGCAGTAGCACTAAGGGGCTACACGCGACATAGTGGGACGGTCCCATGGGGAGGCAGGGCAGAAGAGGGGGAGGTCGTGTCCTGCCAGGGAATAAGACCATAGGGCAAAAGATTATGCAAGTGTCCGGGGAGTAGGGAACCTTCTGTCTGAAGTAGACAGCTGTCCAGAAGGCAGTGGATACCGAGGCGGGAACTATATGTGGGAGGGCATTCAAAGGGGTAGATCTTTCACAGTTTCCCAACATATGGTACACAACAAGGTGTTCCCCCTCAGGGTTTTAAAAGGATGCCCCTGACTGTGCTTTGGTGAGGTCAGGGAAGCGTGGGCTACCTCGAAGAGGGCAGATCAAGGTGAGGGTTCCTGAGGTGGGCCCCTGGTTCCCACTAGATCACCAGAGGGTAGAGACGAGGAACCATGTGAGGGTGGGGGAAAAAAAAAAGGGAGGAGTGGGCCAAACCTAGGGCCTGTGCAGGGGTAAAACCCGCTCTAGAGATACCTTCCCAATGAAATGGCTATCCAGGTAGCTGTATTGCTACATAGATGTGTCCCCTTAGTGTGCAGGAGAAATTCCTGTCGAAAGGGGGTTGGGGTCACAACGCAGAAGATGCTGGTGTGACCAGGGGTGTCCCCTCCCCTTCGCCTGACCTGGAACGAGGGGCCCTACCTGGGACATGTGTCATGGCCACAGACACAGTCCCATTGAGAGTAGGCTTTGAATGTGCACATCTTGGAGCCCCGCCGCAGCTGGGGCTACAACAAGACGTGCCTCCATCCCTCAGCGAGGGGTTAGGGTCGGGAACGTGGTGGTGAGTATTCAGGAAGGAAGATTGTTAGGAATAGGCGAGGGGCAGTTTCTGTCCTTGGGGAAGTCGCTGCTTAAGCGGTGAGGTGTGTGGGGGGGTGGTAGCTATGGTATTGGGGTACCGGCACTGTAGGCGGGCATCGTTGCATTGTCAGCCCCCGGCATCTGGATCTAATTCTTGCACCTGCGATTGGGGAAGGGGAAGAACAAGGATGGTTCCCACCAGACCTGCCTTCCCTAAGGGGGGGGGGGGTTGCCCATCTGTGGCAGTGACTCCCTAGGGCCCCCTGCACTCTAAGAGTAAAGAGGGTGGTGGTGATCAGAGGGGCCTCTCCTTGGAGAGGGGTGGCTGAAGGCCCACTTCCTGCCATGAGTGAGGAGGGAAAGAAAGGGATTGTCCTGCCTGGGGAAGTGGGGAGCTAAGTTGTGGGGGGGTGGTTCCAGGAGGGAGAAGGCTGAAATATTTGGCCTCTCCCTGAGGATCCCAGGCTGTGCCCACCACAGAGAGGGTTTCAGGGGGAAACAGGACATTCCCCTCAAAGGGCGGGTCAAGAACCACCTGCTGTGCATTACGGGGCGCTCCAGCCTCCCTAAGCCATGCTACCCTGTGGAGGGTAACCACTGAGGCCATGGTGCAGGCAGCGGTGTCCACTGCATCATGGGCTGAAAGAAGGAGGTCTTGAGAGATTATGTTGCCTTCCTCCAGATAGGCATCATAATCAACCCTGGCCTCAGGCGGAAGCATATTTCTAAATCTCCCAAGTGACTCCCAGAGATCCAGCAAGTATCTGCTGGTTATAGCCTGGTTGTCTGCCACTCACCATTGAAAGGCCAATGAATAATACACCTTACAGCCTAACAGACCCAGATCCCTAGTTTCCCTGGAGGGGGGTTCCCTGGGGGGGCTCTCTGGCCCCCATTGCCATCTGGACCACATCCCTAGGGGGAACTGGGTGGCCAGCGAGAGCGGGGTAGTCCGATTCGGGTACCTGATACTTCATGCTCACCGTATCCGAAACCAGGGGGATGGAGGTTGGACTTTGCCAGTGGGAGCGTGCAAGGTCCCATACGCTTGGGTGGGGTGGGATTGCTAAGGGTACCATGGAGGCGAATGCCGGTCCGAACAGGGTATTGGGGGGGGGGGGGGAAGACTCAAAGGCTCCACCTCCATACCTAAATGGGCCATGGCCTGGTGCAACAAGCCAAAGTGCACCGAGATGTTTCCTGTAAAGGATTCTGGTGCTGGAGACTGCACAGCATCAGGGGCCTGCCGTGGAAGGGAGGGAGTTCCCTCAGGGGACCATTCTCGTGGCCAAAACCGGAAGGGTGATGGGGACAGTGTGTGGTGCCGGGGCCTTTTGGAGCCCCTAGAACGTCCCTCTTCTAGGCTGGAGGCAGGGGAAGGGAATCGAGATTCTCAGCCCGGTGCCGGCGGTGAAGTGGTGTCAGCCCCCGCTGGGGTGGAAGATAGGGGGCTGGAAGGTGAGGGTGAGCGTCCCGGGTGGACCCAGGCCTTCGAGATGAAGGCCGGTTTGCCCCTTCTGATTGGAGGTGGGGCAGGGGGAGTCAGGAAGAGCAGCAGAGCTCGTACTACCTCCACTGCTTCCGGGGTGGACGGGACGAGAAGTGACTCTGCGTGAGTCATGGGCAAGTCCTTGCTGGGGGAGCGAGGACTGCTCGGGCATGAAGGCTGCCGTTTCTGCAGCACCGGGCTCTGCGGTGTCGAGGGTGGAGTCAGCTGGTGCCAGAGTGAGGTTGGCACCGGTGAGGCCGTGCTGTAGGGTGTCGTTGCACCAGAGATGATACGGCACAGTGCCGAGGTGAGCCCAGTGCCGACGGTGCCGGGCTGACTGAGGGCGACCTTGATCGGTGCCGAGGCGCCAGGTAGGCACTGCGGTGCCAGAGTCAGCACTGAGGTGGTGCAGCGGCGGCAGCCACCAGTAGCATGGTGCCACGTAGGCTCCAGCGCTGAGCTGGGTCTCAGTGCCAGGTTCGAACCTGAAGCCTCGGGTGAAGGGTGCCGAGCCTCCTCCGAGGCTAGGGCACGTCATCACTGTTTCCTCTCCTTAATCGTTCTTGGTTTAAAGGAGAGACAGATAGAACACGCCGAGGTCATGTGGTCTTTGCCCAGGCACCTAAGGCACTTCCTGTGGGGGGTCATCCTGGGATAAGGCCTTGCCGCACTCAGCACAGGGTTTAAACCCCAGCATCGTTGATGTGATGTTCCGGTCTGGTGTTGGGACTCTTGCAGTGGAGTTAAATCCACAAAGAGATATGCCCTGCCGGACAGTGAGTAGAAGGCCAAGAGACAGGCTGCTTATGAGTTGCAAGGAGCGGACGTTCCAATTCCTACGTGCAAGGCGGAAGAAATGACACTGAGGAGGGGGCGGGGAGGTGGCCGTATATATAGCCATGGGTGGCGCGAGGGGCTGTGGCCGCCTCCCCTCTTCTGACAGGCTAGGACAAGTTTTTTCCAACCAATCCAGCGCTCCGGCATGGAGACACTTATTACTGAATGCATCTGAGCAGCACTCAAAGAAGAAACATTGATACAGCTATCACAGTTTCAGGCTTACAGCACCTCTGTTCCACCTCCCTGCCCCATCCCTCAAGGACATCCACTGAAAGGGGTCCAACTCCCAGCCATTAACTCCCCTGAGCAGAGATCAGTGTCTCACTTCCTCTTAACTACGAGATTTAACACAGCACAGCATTAGAGAAAACAAAAAAATTACAAACATTCCCATAAGCATGATAAAAGTGCATCACGTTATCTATATGTTTGATTGGGCTTCAGTGACCATAATTTTTTGCAACCCTTGTACAAGGGCTGGGGACCATCTTGCAGAGAAAGTCCTGTGTGCTGAATCAAGACTAGCACTCTGCCAGTTTAAATGCATCCATATCCATTTATCCTTCTAATAATCATTCCTTTCACTATTAAAAGTGCCACAGGACTCTTTATTTTGCTGCAGCACACTAACATGGCTGCCCCTTTGAATCTTCACAATATTCCAAGATCCAAAGGTGTAGCTGTATTAATCTAATTCAGCAAAAACAAACAAGGAGTTCTGTGGCACTTAAAGACTAACATTTATTTATTGCATGAGCTTTCATGGGAGCATCTGACAAAGTGGGATTTTCTCCCACAAAAGCTCATGCAATAAATAAGTTTGTCAGTCTTTAAGTGCCACTGAAAAAATTGTTCTTTATATTCCATGTACTCATAAGCCAGGGGAAAATCACATGATTAGAACTTGTATAAAAAATAAACATTTCACAATAAGCCAAACAAATGACTCTAACACCTTTTCAAGCAAACAGAATGCAAGTACATACGTGGAATATTGTGTGGTTCCAAAGGGGCAGTCATTTCAGTCTAGTTCAGTCAAACAACCAAGGAATCCTGTGGCACTTAAAAACTAACACATTTATTTATCACATGAGCTTTTGTGGGAAAATCCCACTTCCTCAGATGCTTTGAAGATGGGGAACTCACAGAATGGGAGGAAATAAATGCAGGGAAAGGTAAGTCATTGAATCAGGTCAGACTGTGAAAGAAATTCAAGGAGCCTGACTAAGTAGGATTTTCTCCCTTAAACTCATACAATGTATAATGCATTAGGAAACTGCCACAGGACTCTGTTTCCCATGGTTGGCTCACCCAAGTCCCAGGCAGCACTGAGCCCCTGAGCTGGGCAGGTGCCCCCCACTAGCTGGCCAGCAAACCTGGCCAGCCAGCAACACAGGATCAGGTTTGGGGTGCCTCCCTAGATCCCAAGCCTCACTGTCCATACAGCCAGGGTTGGTGGGGTACCTCTCTGGCTGGCCAGCAATACAGGGTTGCAATGGGGGGAATGCCCCCCTCTACCACAGCCCAGCCAGCCCAGCTGGGCAGATGCCTCTCTAGCCCCCACAGCCAGCAAAGCCTGGCCACTCAGCAACATATGGTTGGGGAGCAGGAGTGCTTCCTCCTTAGCTCTTTCACCCCCAAGCCAGCCAGCCCAGCAGGGCATATGCCTCCCCTGCCCCCACAGCAAGCAAAGCCTGGCTGCTCAGCAACACAGTGTAGGGGGGTGCCTCCCTTCCTCTCTCCCCTGCAAAACAGCCATCCACCCAGGACTGGGAAGGTGCCTCTCCCCCCCACTCCCCAGCCATTCAGGTACTGCTGGTGCCCAGCCCCCAGCACACCACCACATTCTCCTACCTGGCTGTGGGTTCAGCAGAGGCCAAAGCAGCTGTGCTGCTGGCCATGTGGCTGGTGGCCAGACTTCTTCTTCCCCTTCCCCCCTCCCAGCATGCACCTGACCAGACCTTCCATGCTGAGGGCAGGGCGGGAGATGACCTCCTCCAGCCACAAACTAGCTCACAGTGGAATGTGACTTCCCCAAGGCACTTTCTTCTTCAGGGCTAGGCAGAGTCCTGTCACCCTGTTAACTCTTCACCCCAGGGCCCTGCCCCATTGGCCCCATGGTAGTTATGGCCCTGCTAGGTACTTCAGGAGCTTCTGCAGGCCAGGCCTGGCCTGGCCTGGCCTGGCCTACTCCTACATCCTGCCTTCTCCTTTGCTTCACTTCCTTCATCTAGGCCTGTATACAGCCTCTAGCTGTTCAGGCAGACAGCTGTTTCCCCTTCACAAATCAGATGCAGGTGTCTCTAGTCAGCTCCAATTTACTTCACTCAGTTCAGGTTGGTTTGACAGAGACTTGTCTAAGGGATTGCTGACCAGCACTCTATGCCAGGCTGATTGTAGACTTCTTCAGATCTTCTGCATCTCCTAGAGCAGACAATCAATAGAGAGAGAAAAAAAAAACAAAAAACCAAAAAAACAACAGCTTAAGAACCTAGCTTATTTTATTTCCAGAGGGACAGCTGTGTTAGTCTAGTTCACCACAAAACAAACAAGGGGTCCGGTCACACTTTTAAAGACTAACAAATTTATTTATCACATGAGCTTTTGTGGGAGTTCAGGCACATAAAATGAAGGTTAATAGTATGAAAAGGGAAGTATAGATGCAGAGAAGGGGGATTCACAAAGTTGATACAGATTTTTTTTCAGCAAACCAAGGATGTTGTTTAAATTCAGTTGTATGCAGTAACCAAAACAAACAAACAAACAAAAAAAAAAGGTAGGGAGGTGAAAAGAAGGAAAATCACCTGTAATGAGAAAGCCAGGCCAAATCTCTATTCAGATCCAAATAAAACATGTCAAATGTGTGTATTAATTCTAAGTGCAAGTTTCCCTTCAAAGCTTTGATTTGATGGTCTTCTGTTGAAATGCTGTAACTCTGTGTTTCCCAAACAGTGTGCCATGGCAAATGGGTGTGCCTTCAAGCCTGAACAGATGTACCATGGAATTTTTTGGAAAAATTACTCAAAGAGATCTGGATTGGCTCATGAATATTCATGAGTTTATCTGGCAACTATATGATGGTATGCCTCAAAAATAATTAAAGGTATTGTAGTAACCCTTGGAGAGGAAGGGGTTAACACTCTGGTCAGTGAGTCCCAGGACAGCCAATAGGAACGAAGTGTACCTTTTTGAATTGGAACAGCAGCCTGGCCTGTTCCTGTCTGGATGTAGCAGAGCTCCTGGAAGGCTCAGGAGGAGGCCAGAGGGGCCTGGGGAAGAATCCAGCAACATCCTTACCAAAGATAAGTTTGTTACTGACCAGGCATGGGTAGAACAGGGAATGTTTATTTAGATGTGGTCAGGGTATTTTCTTTGTTTTGGGTTTGTTTTTGGATTTCTCTGTGCTGAGCACATGTACTCCCTCCCACTACCCTGTAACTACCTAAGTTAATTCCCAGAGAAGCAACTCTCTGTGTTTTTTATCTGTTCTTTTTAATTAAAGACTTTACCTTTTAAGTAAGTTCTGGGTCTGTCTCCTGGAAGGGCAAGAGGTTTGTGTGCATGTGCCTCAACTGCACAGGCAGCTACTAAAGAGGACTTTGTTCCAGTTCCAGCTCATATTGCAGCTGGAGTTCAGTCACTTTCCTGAAGGAGGAATAAAAGTGATTGAGGATACCTCACAGGAAGGAATTCCCAAGTGCGCCTTCCTGGGTTTCAAGAGGTTTTTTTGCATTTGGGTGGTGGCAGTGATACCTCTCCAAGGCCAGGAACTGGAGGCCTTGGAGACTTTTAAGACCAGGCTTTAAGGCCAGTGGCTTTTCTGGCCTGTTGCAGGCCCCCACCTTCTGCACTCAGAGTGCCAGAGTGGGGAAACAGCCTTGACAGGTATCAAGTTGTGCCAGGGCAGAGACAAGATTGGGAATCACTGCTGTAACTGACATGTCTTTCACAAAATGTGAAGGGAGGATTTTTATCTGTTTCAAAAGTAAGACTCTGAAAGAGAGGCGATACTCTGAAAGACAGATTTTTCCACTGACTCAGTGCCCCAAAGACACTGGTAAATAGGTAGGAGATACACAAGTTATTTTAAGTAACTCGTGTAACTCCCTATGACTACCACCAAAATTCCCCCACAGTGTAGGCCAGGGCTCAGTGTATAAGCTCCTTTCAATATACAATATGTTAGCTTCAGTTTGCATGGCAATGAACCACTTTAATTTTTTACAGTAACAAATAATAGCTCTTGAAGCATATGGTTCTTTTTAAAAAAAAAATCACTGGCTATGTCTACACTTACAGAGTTATTTCAAATTAGTTAATTCAAAATGACTACTTTGATTTTAAATCAAAGTTATTAAGTTGAACTAAAAAGTCTTTGCTAGACTCTTAGTTCAAATTAAAGTAGGATTTATTAGTTTGAGTTAGGGAGTCTACATTAGACTCTCTAACTTGAACTGGGAGAGGATCAGCTGGTAGAGTCCTTCACTCACTGGGAGAATGCTGATCTGCCCCACCACCAGCCCCTCTGTGCAGGTTGCAGGGCCTAGGAGTGGGCTAGGAGCTCAATCTGGCTCTGAGATGCTTGTGGCACCCGGCAAGCAGCTCAGAGCCACTTTGGGCCCCCAGCCCAGCCCAGCCCTAGCCTCTGCAGCCGGCACAGAGGGGCTGGTAAGGGAGGCAGATCAGCATGCCCCTGGCAGGGAAAGGAGCCTATTGTGGAACACCCTGCCCATTAATTCAAAATAACCCTTCTCCATGGCTAAACTAGAGTTATTTTGAATTAATAACTTTGAATTACAAATTAATTGAAAATAAAAGGAGGTTGTATTATATCAAGTTAGCGCTTTCTTCATTTGAATTCAGGAACCACTTAATTTGATATAATTAAAAACATGCTTGGCCAAGTTATTTTGAATTAAGCCTCTTTAATTTGACTAAACCACATTATTACTCTGTTGCGTCAAAATGTTCCTGGACTTAGGTGCTTATATTTCTCTGAGAGGTGGGGCTTATGACCCAACACCTTTCTCAACATTTCCTACTGGATAGTTCAGCTGGCCTCCTGCACACCATGCCAACTTTTGTTAATCACACTGTTAAGTGCTTAATTCTCCCCACATGTTATCAAGACGATCTGTAAGGGTGGGTAACTAGGGCAACAGCCCTGGGCCCCATTCTTCAGTGAGCCCTTCAGGGCCAAGTGGTCTGTAGTGTGGCTTCCACTGTAGTCTTCCAGAGCCATGGGCCCTGGAAGTCTGCACTAAAGCTGCACTGCACACCAGCTGGCTCCAGCCCCACTCCTGCAGCAGAGTGAACAGTTTCATAGACCTCTATCATATCTCTCCTTACTTGTCTTTTTTCCAGGTGGTACAGTCGCAGTCTTAATCTCTCCTCATATGAAAGCTGTTCCATACCCCACCATTGCACATTTTCCAATTCTAATATATCTTTTTTGAGATGAGGTGACCAGAACAGAAAGTGGTGTTCAACATGTGAAAGCATTCCATAGTGACATGATGAGATTTATTTTCAATGGACAACAAAGATTTTGCTTCCTGAATACTTTGGGGTGTATTTTATGGATTTTGGGCTGCTGATTATGAAAATCACCATGAAATTTCCCTATCATATACCGTTTTTTGAAATTGCCTATGTTTGTTATTTCAATTTGTAATTTAAGTCTATTAAAATGTTGCCCACAATGTAAGCTGAGAAGTTTTCTATCTTGAGTCCAAGCATGCCTGGGCATGCAGTGATACTGCAGCTAGGGCAGGCCATACAACATGCAGTGGGAATGCTAAGGCTTAGGCAGGGCAGATGCTGGCAGGACAGGTTTTAGAAAGGCTATAAAGGTATTTCACACACACCTTTCTATGCATTGTGTTTATATCAGTTTGCATTCATGTTGATGTGCATGCTCTATGAGCATAGCATATTGTGTGTACTCACAATAATAATGCAATTCTATTTTCAGGAGGATTTGTGATAGTGAAATGTCTCGCCAATGTTGCAACAGCCATGATATGTTCTGTTACATTTGTGGTGAATGTACGCTTAAACCTCAAAGATGGAGCATGACTGCACGTATTAAGAAAGCATATGAGCTCTACTTTGGCTGTAAAATTGGTGATCAGGACAAAGCCTGGACTCCTCACATTTGTTGTGCAACATGTGCTGTCAATCTTAGAGCTTGGCTCAGAGGTACTCAGAAGTCAATGCCATCGCTGTTCCGATGATATGGCAAGAGCAGAAGGATCAGGTGACAGACTGTTACTTCTGTCTGACCAATGTGTCTGGGTTCTCTGCTAAAAACAAGAAATCCATTGAATACCCCAATCTCCCTTCAGCCATGAGACCTGTGCCACATGACAACAATCTTCCAGTACTGAAGCCACCAGAGACATGGAGCCTAGAGGAGGCAGACAAAGATGTCATGATGCACGAGCAAGGAATGGAAAACGACACTGATCCAGATTTTGAAGCATTTACATCAAGTGAGCCTCATCTGATAACTCAGTCTGAGGTAAATGACCTGGTCAGGGACTTGGGTTTGTCAAAGGCAAAAGCAGAATTACTGGGTTCAAGACTGCAAGGATGGGGTCTGCTGTCACCAGGCACAAAATTTTCTGTCTTTCGCAGCCGCCAAGAAGATTTGACACAATTCTTTGGTCAGGTTGATAATCTGTGTTTCTACACTAACATTGATGGGCTGTTCGCTGCTTTGGGTTGCCAGCAAGACCCACAATAATGGCATCTTTTTATTGATTCTTCAGTGTTAAGCCTGAAAGCTGTGTTGTTACACAAGGAGAATGTCCATCCTTCAATACCAATCGGCTATGCAGTACACATGAAAGAAACCTACAGAAATATGGAGGTTTTGTTGAAACACATACACTACAACAGCTACAACTGGAACATCTGTGGTGATCTGAAAGTAGTCGCGCTGCTACTAGGAATGCAGCTCAGATACACTAAGTACTGTTGTTTCATTTGCAAATGGGACAGCCCTGCTAAAGAGTCTCAATACTTTAAAAAGGACTGGCCACTCTGCAAGCAGTCGGTTCCAGGGCAGAAAAGTGTGGCACATAAACCACTTGTAGACCCAACAAAGATATTTTTGCCTCCTCTTCACTTAAAACTCAGACTGATGAAAAATTTTGTGAAAGCAATGAACAAGAAAGGTGAAGGATTTCGATATTTGAAATAGATGTTTCCCAGAATAACTGATGCCAAGATTAAGGAAGGCATTTTTGTTCGTCCACAAATCAAACAGGTCATCCATGACAGGCAGTTTGAAGAACTTCTAGTAGGGCCAGAGAAAATCGCATGGAAGGCATTCAAGGATGTTGTTGAAAATTTTCTTGGCAACTACAGAGCACCAAACTACATGCAGCTGGTTGACAACATGATTCAAGCATACAAACCATGAAGTGCAACATGTCACTAAGGATTCATTATCTGCATTTGTATTTAGACGTCTTCCCTGCAAATCTTGGTGCAGTTAGTGATGAGCATGGTGAAAGGTTTCACCAGGACATCGCGATCAAAGAAAAATGGTATCAGGGCAACTGAAATCCATCAATGCTGGCCGATTATTGTTGGACACTTAAACAAGAAACCTCAGACACTGAGTTCAAATGAAAATCATCAACAAAACATTTTTAGCTCAGTTGAACTATTGCAAAGCGTCAGCACCATTATGCGATTAAACGCATTACATTCAATAAAAGTCAAATTCTTGTTTCGCCAAATTCCTATGTGATACAAGTAGTCTGAAATTATATTTGTGGACAGCTTCAAGCTGTCTAGCATAATCAAAAAAAAAATTCTGAGGAAGCAACACTTTTGAAAAAATTTGTTGTCTAGTGAATTATCTACCCTTCCCAGAGGGTTCCTAACATCCTGTGACTGTCACTCCACATTGAGCACAAGTTACGAGAGAACTCTCCATGATGATCCTTTCAATATAGGTACAACAAGTTCAGCAAATTGGAATGTTCTCATGGAAAAAATTGGTTTAGTGGAAGTCTCATTTGTTCTTAACCTAGGATGAACTGTTACCATTTTATGATTTAGATCAACGGTACCTTCACATTTACAGACTGATGTCACCTAATATTGATTAGATTGTGTAGATGGTGTGGCTTTAAAATTACAAATTCTCTCTTTAAATTCTAAGGGTTTTGCTGGTGATACTTGCAACACAGCATTCTGTGTAGAAGTGTGCAAATGAGTCCTCAGCAGTCAATCTGCTACTGGGTCAGTCTGGAGCAAAATTGGTTGAGTTCAGGGGTTGAAATATTATTTGACAGGTCCCGGAACCCTCCTAAACTTCTGGGCCCCCTTTGCCCATCCAAGCTACTGCTCCCCCAAATGACTGCCTCCCCCAACTCAGCTACTGCCCCCGAAATGCCTGTCCCTCACTCCAGCTACTGCCCCGCAAACACCTGCCCTCACCCCAGCTACTGCCCCTGAAACACCTATCCCATCAGATCCCTCTTTCTCCATGTCTTCCTCAGCCCCCATTCCCATCCCCATTCCCATCCCCTAAGCTTCCCGCCCCCACCCCCCAGCTCCATCATCTTCACTTCACCCCCTTCAGCCCCCTCCACACCTTCCCAGACCACCATCCCAACCACTTATTCCCACCCGACTCCCATGCGCTTTCCCTGATGGATACCTGCCTGTCATCCCCCCCACCCCCGGGCTCCCTTACCTGCACTGCCGATGTGCCAAGAAGCCGGGACAGGGGCAGGGAGCTGGTGGTGCCAGCCGACTGGCAGCAGGGGACACAGACCCAAGACTGGGTCTGGGCCACGTGCGCCACCCAGGCCAAGCAGGAAGGGGCAGGGCTGACACAGGTGCCAGGAAAAGGGGGGGAAGAAGGGGCCGGCCTCACTCCAGCCCACAGTCCCTTGAGCCAGCCCTGGGAAAATCCACCGGAATGCTGAGTTCCAGTGTGTTCCCCTAGTTTTAGGGGGCCCCAGAATACTTCCCCCTAAAAATAGGGTCCCTGCGTTCTGCCCTACTTTAACCCCTAGTTGAATTGTTCCTTTCTGCCTTAGGTAGCAATCTGCTGGTTCTATTTCTGTGTATAGTCCCTTCTGTCTATTACCCCAGAATGAGGTTGTTCAAAATAGAGGGAAGTCTGTCTTTTTACATAACTTTAGGAAACTGTGCCTGAGGCTTCTCTTTGTGCTCTGCAATCTGTGTCAGTTGTATTCACCTCAGAACAGATCCACCCAGACTAACCACAAGCTACAAGCTTTTATTCTTCAGTGGAACATAGCACAGGATTCCAGTCCATTGGCCTCCTCTCTGCTTGCCTATTTTGTGCTCCCAGTCTTAGTCAGTGTTAAAACTCTGTGCTGGCAGGGCTGAGGTACCTATTGTCCCAGTATATGTTCTACCAATATGCAACACTTTGTAGTTCACAAACTTGTAGTTCTCGCTGCTGCTGCTGCTGCTGCTGCTGAAGCACACTTGCACTCGGGGCCATCCCTAGGAGGGTGTGGGGCCCCCACATACCCTCCAGCACTGTGTGACGGGGCCAACCAGCCCATGGGATTGTCTGATAAGGCACATCATTCCCTAATCCCTCCAGGTTCCTGTTGTTGAATATGAGGAGCCAAGAAGCTCCACAAACAGGAGTTGGAGGGAAGGTGATAGATCATACTGTCCCTGAGACTTCCAGCTGACTTTCATAGTTTCCCCATGCACTGGGGAAGTTGATGGTATCTTGTTGTGCAGGTGGCACATGGCTCCATGCCGCACTGTGAGATGCCCCACCCTGCAAACCCACACCGGCCACATCTACTGCTGTGGTTCTCAAGATTTTTAAATAGATCCCATGCCCCCACACCCCCATGAACTTTGCTGTGATGCTTGCCCTCCTCACAACCTTCTGAGTGGCAGCATGAGAGTGGGGAGCTGAGGAGGATAGAGTGGGGTGTCAGGAGAATAAAAGGAGAAGTGCAGCTGGGTGGCAGGCACCAGGGAAGGCAACACAGCATCTGCATTTTCCCATGCTGTTTCTGCCCTAGGCCAAATGCCTGGACATGCTGCAGGGCAGGAAATTTGAAAAGGATCTGGCCTGGTCCCAGCTTAGGGTTGCATGCAAATCAGATGGGGGAATGGTGGGTTACTTACCAGTAAACATCCTTCTTTGAGATGGGCTGCTCGGATTCATTCAGTAATAGGTGTATCCATGCTGCAGCGCATGATTGGTCGGAACTTTTGGCCCTAGTGTGTCAGAAGATGGCAGGAAGCCACTGCCCCCTGTGCCACTCTATGGCTATATATGTGGCTGACACCCAGCCCCTCCCCAGTTCCTAGGAGGCACCAACTCCGAATGTGGGGATGGAAGGAGGGTTGTGAATGCATCCGAGCAGCCCATCTCAAAGGCCAGTTACTGGTAAGTAACCCACCGTTCTTCTTTGAGTGCTGCTCAGATTAACTCAATAATAGGTGACTGCTAGCCATGCTGATGGATGGTGAAAGGAGTTGGCTCTTCCACCCTCAGCACAGCATCTCTCCAGCACGGGTAGTTGCCCAACAATTAAGGCCCTTAGAGGGTCTAAGGTTTTGACCTAAGGGCCATGGTCCAGGCACGAATGACCTGGGATGGCAGGATCTAATCCTGTGGAGGATTGAAGGCCCAGTTTGCCTGAGCACTAGCTGATGTGTGAGGGCAGGACAGCCTGAGGCTACCTTATTCTAAGATTTGAGAGAAGATGCATCGTGGCTATGACCAAGGAATATGTCATCAAGTGGAGTACCTGAGGAGGTATTGGTACATATATGCTGAGGCCAGAGAGCTGGGTATTCTTGCAGTAGCACATGATGGCACAACACTTGTGGAAGAATTTAAAAGATCCTGGAGCTGTTAGGCTGGCAGTGGTGGATACTGGACCTTACAAGAAGTGGGAAGAGGGAAGAGGAAACCCATCCTTTCCCAGTCCAGCAGGGTGAAGCACAGGTAGACCAGGGCCAGAGATGACTATGTGACTCCGGCACACTTTGTGTCCCACAACAGGGATGATGTTGCAAGGAATAAGGCAGACAGGACCTAGAAAAGAATACCTCCTCCTAGTTTAGTGAAGAAACACCGAAGACTGGAGGTAATAGATGAACACCTCATACAACAATAGGTGTAAGTGGTGCACTCGGACTGGCATGGGAAAAGGCAGGTGCTTAGCCCACGCTATAGCACTATGTGGATTAGCCATAGGTTAGGCTTCATATAAGCCTGTAGAATATTATCCGAGGCCAACGAGACCTTACCAACGACACCATGACACTCCTTTTGTGTGTGTGTGTGTGTGTGTGTGTGTGTGTGTGTGTGTGTGTGTGTGTGAAGTGAGCTGTCAATGCCCATATCATCGCACTGAAACTAGAGAAAAGTATTATTACTATTCCCCTTGTTACTATTGTTATCATTATTAATATTGTTGTTGTTATTATTTCAATTTGATGGCTAGTAAATGGCCACTGGGACAGAGCTGAAGGGAATCTAAGCCAGGAGCTGATGCAACTAAGAGCGGAGCCTGAAGAAGAGGCTCATGTGCCCAGAGGGCCCCGGTTGCCAGTCCCCTCTGGCCTATGATTCCATTTTCGCTCTCGGCATGAGTGATCTTGTGACATGTAAGGACCACCACATCACAGCCCCAGCCTTAAGATGGACAGTGCACGGGGAGTGCATGTACTGGATTCGAGGTTCTTTGTGAAGAGGGAACCACAAAGAAGTTCTCGGGGATCTAATCGAGAAGGGAAAGGATTTCCTCTAGCAGGAACGGAGCGAGGGCATGTACCCCATTGGGGGGCAGAACCGGCCCTCCCATTTAAGACACTTTTCAGTCTGTTTGTGTGTCCTCTTTGTTGTTGTTCTGCTGTCATTGTTATTACCCTTAATATTTACCAAAGACGAAGGCCTCTACTGAGGGCCAGCTGGTTCCCTGAAGTTTGGGTCATTGCTCAGAATTTCAGGGGTGGGGTTGATGTCAGGCTTCATGTAGTGTGGACGGACCTAGCAGTCACTTAAGACCGGAGCTTAGTATGCCAAATGGAGGCTACTAAGGCTAAGGATGATCTTCGGATGATAGTGGGGAAGAGGAAGTTGTACCTGATGAAACTCCTATGAGAGAATGCTCGAAGCTAGCCCAAGGGGTAACCACGGCACTACGGCTGTCCTCGGGAGGTGAGCTACTGGAAGGATGCCATTGGGTAGAAACCACCAAGAAACAGTGTTTGGGCCTATACTCATACCGCATTAGAGAATCAGTCTCTGATCCATCGGTGAGACCAACCACCAATGATGGCCATAAAGAGGAAAGTAGGTGGTCCCAAAACTCCCCAACCCTCTGCCAGAGGAGGAGGGGGTGGGAAGGAATGAGTCCAGTTAATATTGGGTTTGCTTTGGTGGTGGATCACTCTTAGTGCTCATTGAGTGACTTTAGGTCACCTCTGTTGACACATGACTGTCCCCAGGGAGTTAGGGGAGTTTAGGTTCATGGGGGCCGAAACAGAGATCAGGCTGTGTATTCGAGAGGAAGGGAAAGTGCTTCCCTTTACACTAAATAGCCCCTTGCCTGTACAGAGAAGGGGAAGCAGAGTGAACAGGGTAGAGGCTCCATCCTGGTGAGGTCTCTGTCAAACTCGCTCACAAAGGCTATCAGCCAACTGATGGAAGTGAATGCAGAAGGGTTTATTTCCCTAATAGAAGTCACAAGCAATTGACCAAACGCTTGCATCTGGTGGCCAAGCCCCGATGTTTGCATCCGGTACCTGATGGGGCAGGACCCAGTTGGCCCACCCCATGGGCTCGGAAAGGAATTGAAGCACCACTAAACTGCAGAACGTGCCTTAGATCCCTGGTTGGGGATCGTTGGAGCACGAGCTATATCGTGACCTGAAGGAAAACAGCACAAACAGGCGAGTAAGGGAGTGTGATGATCTCCACCAAACCATACTGGTAGGGACACTTTGGGTCCTTGATTGAGGATCATTTGAGCACCAGCTAATTCACGCTCGGTTACATAAAGGAAAAATTGGTTCAAGTGGCGAGTAAGGAAAAGTGAGGAGCTCCACCCAACTCTCTGGACAGGGAAGGAATGCCGTCAGGTGAGAAGGAGGGAAAGGGGGACCTAGAATGGAGAATCCCTCTCGAAGGAGGGTCTCCTAGATGTCTGGTTCAATATAAGTAAGGAGCTAGGACTTTACCGAAAGAAGAGTGTGTGTATGTCTCCCGGGTATGGGAAGAGTACCAATGGGGAAACTCCCTGTCTACCTTGGGGTCGATTAAGGGAAGGGGTTATACCCTTTGATCTTTGAAGAATGTTCTTATTGTTGCCCTATGCAACCCAAAGGGAGCAGGGGAGGTGCTGCACAAGGAAGCAAGGGAAAAGGGGGCTGAGGAATCAGCAAGGTATAGGGGTATGGCAGTTCTTTGAGCTGGAGTCGAGCAGCTACCTAAGGATTGGCCAAGGGAGTTAGCCCACAGTCCTTCACTCTACCAGCTAAGCTGTCACAGGGTGGCTGGGATCACAGGAGGAATTGAGTCTCCTCTGATTATTACAAGTATTCAGGTAGAGAGAGAGAATATAGAAAGGCCTGGGTTAGACCGTGGCCCTGCATGAAGAGAGAGAGCTGTCCATCAGCTCATAGGGAGGATCCCAAGTCAGTGGGCACTCCATAAGGCAGGGGTTCTTGGGAGAGGTGTTTTGACCTCTAGTCTGGCTGGTTGTGAAAATGTATCCCTGATTGGGAGGTTGCCCCCCCACCCCAGGGTTGCAGGGGTTGAGCTGGAGCAGAGGGGGTCCCTAAACTGGGTTTTGAAACAAAGACATGGTGGTGGGAGTTAACTACTTACTGTTGGCTGGTGGAGGGGAGGATTGGACTTGGTATTGTACCCTACAGGGCTGGGGGATGTGGGAGAGGCCCTGATGGAAGGAGCCCCAGATATTTTACCTCCTCCCCGAGGATCATGGGCAGTACCCAAAATGGAATTGGTTTCAGGCGGGAAGGGAGCATCACCACCAAAGGGAAGGTCAAGGACCACCTGATGGGAGACCGGGGGCACTCTAGACTCCTGTAGCCAAGCTGCGCGTCACAGGGTCACGGCTGAGGCCAGAGTGTGGGTGGCTGTGTCTGCGGCGTCCCATGCAGATAAAAGGAGATTTTGAGATATTATTTTGCCCTCTTCAAGGAAGACATCATATTCTTCCCTCGCCTCATGTGGAAGTAGGTGTCTAAAATTGTTTATTGACTTCCAAACATCCAACATGTATCTGCCCACCAGAACCTGGTTATTAGTGACATGTAACTGGAAGGCGGAGGAGGAATATACTTTCCGGCCCAGTAGCTTTAAGTCCCTAACATCCCTCAGTGTTGGGAGGGGGTCACGGGGAACTTGTCCCAGCCTTAAGGCCGCTTCTACCACTGCTTGAGATGGGACTGGGTGGTGGGTAAGCAAGGGGAACTCTGACCCCAGGACTTGATATTTAATGCCTGCTGTATCTGATACCGGGGAGATAGAGCCTGGGTTTTCCCAACGGGACAAGGCTAAGTCCCAAATGCTCGAGTGGAGGGGAACTGTGACAGGTTCCGCTGATGTGAACACTGGCCCGAATAAAGTATCAGTGGGCCCTTCAAGGGATTGGACCTCCATTCCCATATGGGCAGAAACATGGTGCAAAAGGTCGAAAAGTACCTAAAGCTCCTCTGTTTAAGAAGACAGTACTGGGTTTAAAGCTCTAGTCAGTGCCAACTGAATCGGTGCCGAAGTGGATGCAGTGGTCTCCTGGGGGACCATTCATGGGGTTGGTAGTGGAATGGCGACAGAACCATTTAGTACCTCTTGAGGCCCCTTCCCCTGGGCTGGTAGGGAGAGAAACCCCTCAGGACCTTGGGGACGACACTGGGGACGGCCAGGTAATATGGTGCCAGGGAGAATGTTCAATGGTATCAGGACTCAGAGAGGTGGTAGTTTCTGGCATTGGGGAACCCGGCACCGACGTCAGGGATGGCGTTCGGTGCCACTTGTGGTGTGCCTAGACCTTCAAAATGAAGTCTGGCTTACCCCTTCCAATGGGTACCAGAGAGGGTGGGATAGGCCATAGGAGGAGCACCTTTGCTGCCTTGAGTGCCTCTGGAGATGTAGGGAGTGATATCAACCCCTCCTGGTCCCATGGGGAGTCCTATGTGGGGGACCCAGTCTGGTGCCGATGCTGCGGTACCATCACTGGTACCGAGCTGGTCTTGCATTCCCTGGGGACATGGTGTTGAGATGGCTCTGGTGCCGAGCTGGCACGCGGTGCCGCACAGAACCATGAAGCTGAGGGGATAGGCTGCCGTGCTTGGCCTGAGACGAAGGCATGGTGCCTTTGCTCCTTCTCTTTGGCTATGTTCACACAGGGTATGCTTGTTTCGAAATAACATATTATTTTGAAACACCTTATTTCGAGGACAAAAAACTGTCCTTGAAATAAGGCAGCGAAATAGCATGTCCACAGTGTGGACATGCTATTTCGCCAGGGGAGGGGATTGCAGGCACGGGCGGGGTAAAGCGCGGCTGGGTGCTTTACCCTGCGGGTGAATGAAGGGGCTGCAGGCACCCGC
>ML683203.1:87563-114450 GCA_007922195.1 Podocnemis expansa | reverse complement strand
CCGGGGCCAGAGTGAGCACCGGCCCGGAATCCCCGGCACGATGCTCCCTTCTGCACTGCACCCTGTGGGTGCCTGCAGTCCCCTCCCCAGGCGAAATAGCAGGTCCACACTGTGGACCTGCTATTTCGCTCCCTTATTTCACGGACATAGTTTTTGTCCTGCGAAATAAGTTGTTTCAAAATAACATGTTATTTCGAAACAGCTTGTTTCGAAACGTGTTGTTTCGAAACAAGCCTGCCCTGTGTAGACATAGCCATTGATTCCTCAGTTAGCGGCACAGGATCCGGTACCAGGACTGGCTGTACTGAGACTAGTGGTACTGGACTGGACATCGGTGCCTGGCTTGACGTCGGTACCACGGGGGGTAGTACCAGGCCCTGTGGTGCTGATGAGTATGGTGCCATTGTAGTTCTTTTCTTTGTCTTCTGCATCAGGGCAGGGTTTGGGTGCCCGTGGTGGGCCATTGGGGTTGCCTGTGCCGTTACCCTTTTCGGGGCAGCTGAGAGGCTACCCGGTGACCAAGATGTGTGAATCAGTCAGCACCAGACTGTACTGATGAAAAGCAAGTAGTACTTTAATGGCTAGGTGATGCAAACAACTCCCACAAAAGCAAGGATCCACCCCACAAAGAAAAGAACAAAATGCAAGGCGAAAGTCATGTCTGTAAATGACTGGTGATCAATGATCATATGGGATCCCTGGCCAAGCCTTCCTGCTGGCCCCAAGCCTTGCTCCTGGGTAAGGTGGGGGGGGACACCTGCCAGACCTGCCCACCAGGCCACTGGCCTGGGGTTTGACCCAGGGCCAGATCTTCCTGCTGCCTGGGCTAGGGGGAGGTGACTCCTGGCCTCACTGCTGGGCTTAGGGGAGGAGAACAACCCCTAGGCCCACCTGCTCCCCAGCACTGTTGCCTGGACTTGGGAGGTGACTCCTGGCACAGCCTGCTTGACCCCTGATCAGGCCTATGACCCTAGCCTTGCTACCTGGGTTGGTGGTGGGGGTAAAGAACCCCTGGTCCAGCCTGACCATTGGCCTGCTGGCATCACCAGCTGGGTATGCAGGGGTGGGGGGAAGTGGATAATGCCTGGCTCAGCCTGACCCCTGGCCTTGCTGCCTGGGCTTGTGGGGGACAGCTCCAAGCCCAAATGTCCCCCAGCCCTGCTTTGGAGAGGAATGACTGCCACTTGGGTCTGCCCCCTGGGGCTCACAACCTGAACATCAGGGAGGAGAGGGCAGCCCTGGCCCTGACCTCGCCATCTGGGCTTAGGGGAGGTGACCCATGGCTGAGGCTGCCTGCTGGCTCCCCAGCCTCGCCACCTGGGCTTGTGGGGATGACCACTAGCCAAGGCTGCCCCCCAGCCTCATTGCCTGGGCTTGGGAGAGGAGACACATGGCCCAGCCTGACTGCTGCCCTCCCCAGCCTTGTTGCCTGGGCTAGGTGGAGACAACCCCTGGCCAAGCCTGCCCTCCAGTCTCACCACCTGGACTGAGAGATGTTAATCCTTGGCCTGGCCTGCCTGCCATCCCTGCTATCCTCTTGCTTGGCCACCACTATGATCCAGGGCCCAGAGGGGCATGATCCCTGATCTATCTGCCCCCCACTAGCCCAATGTGACTTGGGGCGAAGGGAGAGTCCTTGATCCCAAGCCCCCCCCATCCCCCTCCAACCTGGCCTCTGGCCTGACTCACGGCCCGGGGCTGGGGGCAGATCCCCAGCCAACTCCCCCTTGGCTCAGGCTTAGGTTCCATCAGACCCCCTCCCCACTCTACTTACCTGCCTGTGTGTTCCCTGGGCTGGTGCTGCCAGCATCTGCTGGAGGAGGAAAGGGTTAAACCTCCCTCTCCCCTCCAGCTAATTGCTCAGCTACAGGCTCCAGGGGGGAGGGGGGAGAGATAGCTGAGCTATTCAGGGGCAGATCGGGGCTGAGTGAGCCTGTATCTGTCTGCAGGCCAAAAACATTCGGGCTCATACTGGTCTCCAGCATAGGGGAGTGTAGCGGTGCAGGCCCCGCAGGACCCCGCAAAGTGTGGGGCCTGCTCGCCCTACCCGAAGGACGGCTCTGCTTGCACATATGTGTTTGGTTACTGTGTGTTAAAGTTCTGGATTTTAAGAAGTGAAGTAATGTTATATTGCAACTTCAAGCAAGACTGTTTTGTTTCTAAGGCCAGATTTTTGCTAGCAGAAAAATTCCAGGCAGTCAACGGAACTTACACAAAGTAGCTTGCGTAACTCCCATCAACTTCCTGCAAAACAAGCAAAACACGGCTACCCCCTTGTAATTCCTAAGTCACCTTCAGCGTGGCGTCTTCACTAACAGAAAACATGTTCCCATCAATGCAGCCCTATGGCACTTGAGAGAGTGGTTTTATTAAGTCAATTTCCATACTGATTTAGCCGTTTTTGACTGCTAAATTGAATGGTAAAGTCTGATCTAACAGTGGTGAATTTGCCACTGTCAGTGTAAAAGTGGACTACCTCTGTGTGTGTGTGTGTGTGTGTGACTGTGTACATAACAGGGAGAGTCTTGCTCTTTGAACCTTTATATTCCAGCTGCAGAAAGTGAAACTAATATGAGGATTTTCCAGAAGGCAGATTGGTTCCTGTTTTAAAGAAAGAAAGAAAGAAAGAAAGAAAGAAAGAAAGAAAGAAAGAAATTACAATTGATGCCCTTACTTAAAAGGATATTTCAGAAGGCACTCACAGGAACTGTGATTATCTTCAAAGTGAAAATGTGAGTCAATATTTATACTTTTATTTTTCTAAATAAGACTTTGTTTCATTGTTACAAATTGTAAGTTTTGTTGCTGAAATTTCTGAGTTATAGGGTTATTCTACCAGCCTATTAATCAGCAATGCACAGTAGCTATAAAAAAACTGAGTGATGTCAAAAAGGCAAATAAGTCTAACAAAACTTTAATAATCCATTATTTCAACTACCCACAAACTGTCTAAATTTAAAAACTAAAAAGGTTTAGAGTACCTAAGAGGACAGACAATTCTTTTACTGTACACAATGACACACATACAACAAATGTAGCAGGTAGACAAGGTGTAAAACATTATGGTGAAACAGCAAAGTTCACAAGATTAATTGATCTGAACTAATGTCCTTCAAGAAATAGAAATAAAGTTCAAGCAAAAACAGTGTTTCTGTTTCATTCACTTGGTGTCTCTTGGTTAGGGTTACCAGATGTCCAGAAAAAGGAGGACATGTACCCCTTTTTGCCCTGCCATCCTCCAGGCGTTAGTGTAAAAGTGAGTTTTGTCCAGCTTTTTGCTGGAGGTTGTGGCAGCGCTCTAAAAATAGAAGCATGCAGCTCCAACATGTGTTCCTCTTCTGGCTCCGGCCAGCTGCAGCTGCTGCTGGGGCTGGGGATTTGGAGAGGATCCCTTGCTGGACTGGTGCACCTTTTTGTGAGAGTGAAGAGGGCTGGCTGGGGCCATGGAAGTGGTTTCACTTTGCCTTGTTGCTTCCACTTCTCACCCTGGGCTTGTTTCCAGGCTCCAGCTCAGATCCACTCCCCTTTCCCTCCACCTGATTTTGGGGAAGGCTTGATCTTATTTTTTGGGGGACTGGGACTTTTCTTCAGCTTGATGGGGTCTCTGTGGTGCCCAGAGACAAACCTGTAACTGCTTCTTCACTTTCTGCTTTACTGTCCTGCTTAAAGTTTCTGGAAAGGTTTCTTTATTCCTCCTAATGAACTTTGGCTTTTGGCAACAAATCTTTTGTTTAGTGGTCAAGCAAAGTTCACTTTTGATTGTGAGGAGGTTTGAATCCATAAGATTTTCCTTTTCTCAGTGGCTATGTCCACACACATCATTGTTTCAAAATAACCCATTTCAAAATGAGTTATTCTGAAATAAAGTCCTTATTTTGAAATAAGTTAGTTCAAATTAACAGTTTGTTAATTCAAATTAAGGGAAAGCCTGCTTTCAAAATAGCCATTGTTTCGAAATGGTTATTTCAAAGCAAGGCCGTTAGGACATGTTGTTTTAAAACGGTTGTTTCAAAACAATGGTGTTGTTTCGAAACAACGTGTCCGAACGCCATTGTTTCGAAACAACCATTTTGAAACAATGGCTATTTCGATTAGATGCGAGGTTTAATGGTTTCAAAATAACGGCCATTATTTTGAAACAACAGGTCCCGTTGTTTCAAAATAATGGTGCATCGTGTGGACATGCCGCTTCGTATTTCGAAACAACCTCAGTTGTTTCAAAATAAGAAGCCTGTGTGGACATACCCAATGTGATTTTTCAATTTGCTTCTCCTTTCCAAGATGAGATTAGTCCACTATAGATGTATCCTTAAATTTTATTAAGATACACAGATGTGGAAGCATTATAAATTCTAAAGTAGCTGCTGGGCTGGGCCTGATCCTATAGTTTAAATGAAGTCAGTGGGAAATTTGATTGACCAAGGATTACAATATTTGTCCCTTTCTTAGTAGTTTATCAAATCACAGAAAACAAGCAGCTTGGTTTTGCCTTTTGCTTATATAGTCTATGCTTATTTTTATTTTACTTTTAAGGACAGTGTTCCTTTTGGTATATTTAGGAGAAAACTGATCATTGCATCTAAGAATAGGTGCTATCCTCTTGGGTGGAGCATTTGATAGTCACAAACATCTAATTCTACCCCCCCCCCATTTGATGTGTATTTCACATAAAAGCAAACAGAAAATGTCAACTGTCATAAAATAGATATATATCCATCTGTGGTTTATGGCAGACATAGTAGGATATGATGTCTCCAGAAATTTGCATTTTAAGTAAAAGGTTATGTTCCAGGCAGGTCTGCACATAAAATCCAGCAGCTCTCACTTCTGATTTCTCCTTTCCTGTGTGTGTAAAATTTAAAGAGCTTATCCGTGATTTTTTTTTTTAAATACTGCATAGTGAGGCTCAAAACTGAGGCTAGACAGGGAGTTCCCTACACCCCTCCTGTACCCCCCCCCCGACTTGTCAGCTAGTAACAGTGTTATACCAAATTAGTGAGCACCCCTAATTTCAAGTCATGGGGAGAATACTGCTTACAGAGATTACTTTTCCTTTAGAACCCAACACCTCAAGTTCTGTCAGACTTCATGTAGTCAAAAGCCTACTCCTCCATTTGTCAAACAATGAGAGTGAATTCTGTGAAGGAGCTTACTCTGTTTAAACTGATTTTAATCTTGTCCATAATTACTACATGCAATTTATTGGACGTTTGCTTCCATTTGCAACTCAAAATGTAAAAATATAAGTCTGGATAGAAGTTCTGCAGTGTGATTCTCTTTGCACCTTGATATAAACATTAAATACTTAATTTTGTGACTCCTTGAAGTGGTTGGCTTTATGGTTACTTTCATCTTAAAATGAAAAATACTTAAGCCATTCATTTGATATTCCTGAGCTGCTATTCTTCCAATTAATCTCACACTGTAACTAGGGGCTAGGCAGATTTCTCTGGAGTTAGGTGATCAATGGGGCAAGCATTTGGGGGGCAGTAGCTGGGGTGGCTGAGTGGATGAAGGGGGCCCGGGCAGTGTCCCAGATGTGTATGTGTCCTCCAATGTCCTCCTTTTTGTACTTCCCTGTCCTCCTTTCTGTGCTTTGGTATCTGGTAACCCTATTCTTGGCTCACATTTAGAGTGCAGACTTACTTGGGCAGGCATTTTATTTGTTAACTGTGTATCTACCTAGCCTCACCCTATAGGGCTGAAGCTAGGTAATGCAATGTACAAATAAAAAACAATAATGTAACAGATTAAATGTGGGATTGTGGTATCCTTACTTTATTAAATAATAGCAATATTAATGAATTATTAAGGTATGTTAGCATTATAGATTCCAAGGCTGGAAGGGACCATTCTGTTCATCTAGTCTGACCTACTTCATAAACAGGACAAATAATTCCAGTAACTGATTCCTAGCATGGTTAACCTTCAGCAGATCTTTTAGAAAGAAACATTTAGTCTTGATTTAGAGAATTCAAGGTATCAAATCTAAGTGATGTATAATTTCCATGTTCTTTTATGTATATCTGACTCTCTAAAGATCACACAAAACTTTGAGTAGCGTAGAAAATAGAATAGGGTGTTCATCAGGCTAAACAATAAAATGTCAGGCAAAATATTTGTGGCTGGGAAGAGCAAGCGCAGTTATAAAACCTAGGTATGACCACACAAAATAAAGCATAGATCTTGTGGACAAGTCTGCTCTGCTCTGCAGTAACTTCGACTGTGTCCACACACAGACAGTTAAATCGAATTAACTTAAAGCAATCTAACTCAATAACTATAAAAACAGTTAAATCAATTTAAGTTAAATCTATTTAACAGGGCCACACCTAAAATTCAAATTGAAATAGCATGTCCAGGGACAGACTTGCTATTTTGATTTAAGAGAGGGGTACCACGGGAGGTATGGCAAAATGACCCCTAGAAGGGCCATTCCCCCACCCAATACATGAGAAGGGAAAGGCACCCTGGGAAGGAGAAGGGCAAAACTGTTAAATCGAAGCAACCGTTATATTGAAATAACATGTCCGCACGGTGTTATTTTGATTTAACAGTTTCAGTCTAACCCTTGTTTTGTTTTCAACCCAGGTTTTATTGAATAGCTCTAACTTTACTTGTTTCCAAATTACAGAGCTCATTGTTTCAAAACAAGAAAATGCCATGTGGACCTAATAGTTTTTAAATAGAAATTACCAGAGTTATTTTGATTTAATACCTATGTGTGGACATACCCTCAGAAAATTCCTTGCACTGGAAGCAGTGTGATCCTACTGAGACTTAAAGTGTGAGCAGGGAGAAGGGAAAGCACAGACTGTCCCTCTTCCTATTGCCCTGTTTAGCACTGGGACTTCTCCCTCCCTGTCTACTAAGTGACTGGTATGGCTTCCAACCTTGTAGCATGTGATCACTTCCCAAATATTTAAACACAGAAATAGCTGTGAAGAATTTAAGCTGATAAATCTATGGCAAAAAAACAAAACAAAACAAAAAGAATTTTACACTGAGTGAGTCCTGTGTTCATTTATCTATCTTGTTAGAATGAGTTCCATAGCCTAGATCTGACTCTAATGGCAGTGATTTCCACGGAGCTCATGAGGCTTCTTCTGTGAGTTGATAATTTCACAATTCCATTAGAAGATCATAGAAGTACTGGTTGGTCACGGTGATGGAGACAGGCAGGACCAGATTTCCAGTTTGGCACAATGGCTATGTATACATTGTAAAAGCTAAGTCAACTTTATTAAGTTGACTTAATAAAGTCTACTTAAAGCCAACTTTAAGTAGACCTTATTAAGTCGACTTAGTGAGTCCACATTACATTAAGTTGACTTTATAAAGTCAACTTTAAATGGGTGCCCTGGCTTAAGTCGACTTTATAAAGTTGACTTAATGGCCTCACTGCACTAAGTTGACTTTATTAAGTCAACTTATTGAGTCCACATTGCCTTGAGTCGATTTAATAAAGTTGACTTAATGGTAAAGTCAACTTTATTAGTGGACCTTATAAAGTCAACTTTACTGGACCCTATAGTCAACTTTATTGCCCTGCAGTGTAGACAGGGCTCTGTTTTTGTCAACTTAAAGGCCCTTAAGTCGACTTAAACACATAGTGTAGCCGTACCCAATAGATATTTTCCTAAGAGTGCTGACATTCTATGGGGCAACTAAACAGTGTCAAATACAGCACTGTGCCCAAAGGGCCCTAGTTAATTTGTCAGCCCCATATAAGCAACTGGAACTCTGGCCCAGCCCTCGACTCTTCTTCCTCCAGCAACCTTACCTCCTGACCCTGAAAACTGGGTACCCAGGGTGAGCATATTCCCCTCACCTGGAGCTTGCTGAACTGGTCATACCAGTACCTCTCTTTCCCATGGTCCCTCCTGCACAGAAAATACCAATATGAGGTATAGGTTGGTGGGAGAGGGTGCAGAAGATGCTCTGCCTAGGGCCGTTAAGGTGTAAGTCCTACCCTGAGGAGAACTTCCTCTTCTGTTTTATTCAGATTCCAACACCAAACCCATCACCCTAATATCCGAAGAGTTTGGGTAGGAATTGAACAATAGCATGGCAGCCTTCCCTATCGGGATACGTACCTTGAATATGACTACCTTCACTATGGAGCCAAGCCACAAAACAGAGCTCTGAGTGAATGTAGTCACTTTTTTTTTTTTTTTTGGCTACACAGGGGCCTCTTGCCACCTGCAGCAAGCTGGCTGTGAAACTGACCAGGCTTTCAAGCCTCCTGCTGGTGGGAGCAAGCAGCTAAGGGTCCAGTCCAGCCCAAGTCTCATGCTGCAAGAGGCTTGGAGCCAGATCAGGCTTGTGCCCCTTGCCATGGTGGGCAGGAGCCAGTTCTTAGCCCAAGTAGCCTGCAGCAAGGGTCTGGGGGTCAGATCAGGCTCCCAGCTCCTTGCCACAGGGAGCAGGAACCAGCTCCCAGCCTCTGCTGCCTACAGCAAGGGACTCTAAGCCAGATCCAGCTCCCAGCCACCTCCCCGCAGCAGCTGGGGGTGGATCAGGCCCCCATAAATGGATTGGGCTTTGAAGCCTGACTGGGACCCAGGGCGGGGCAGGTGGGCAGCTCCTGCCCTGTAAAGTTGACTTAAAAATTTAAGATTACTTGCAGGGCAGGAGCTATTTAAAAAAACAAAACAAAACAACCCCTCCCCCAGCAAATCATAGAAGTTGTTAAGGTTCACACCATGGGAAGGCAGAAGTCAAATTGCCTGTTGTAATGGGAAAAGAAACCATAGTCTCAATTTAATCCTGCCTTCACACAATCTAATTTGATATTAATTCCACTTCAACTCTTTTCCTTAGAAGTCTTGATGTCCCGCTGATGTCCCTGAGTATGGTTGTTAAACAAATCATTTATAGAGTCAATAAAAAATGGAAGTGCTTAGTAACTGTTTTTTGTTTGTGATTTTTTATGTCAGTTTTGTGTTCATTTATTCTTTAGCACAGGGATTGTTCTGTTTGTCCAGTGCATAAGGTGTTGAGGCATCTCTGGCACATGATGGCAGAGATCACATTAGTAGATGAGTAGGTAAATGAGCCTTTGATGGAGTAGCTGGCTTAATTAAGACCTGTGATGATATCTTTTTGCAGGTATATGGGCAAAGTTGGCAATGTGGTTTGTTGCAGGGGGATTGCTTGTTTTAATGTTCCTGTTGTTAGGTCTGTAGCTGCTGGTATCTGTTTAAGGTCAGGTGGCTGTCTGTAGGCAAGGAGAGGTCTGTCTCGCAAGGCTTGAGAAAGTGAGGGATCATCTTTTAGAATAGACTGTAGCTCCTTAATGGTCTGTTGTAAAGCTCTGACTTGAGGGCTGTATGTTGTATGTGGACTAGTGGTGTTCTATTGTTTTCTTTTTTGGGCCTCTCCTGCAGTAGATGACTTCAGGGTACCCATATGGCTCTATCAATTTGTTTTCTTACTTCCCCAGGTGGGTACTGTAGTTTTAAGAATGCTTGATAGCAATCCTCAAGATGTTTGTCTCCATCTGAGGGATCAGAGCGAATGTGGTCATATCTTAGGGCTTGGCTTTAGGCAAAGGATGGTGTGATGTCTTTGGATGGAAGCTCAAGGGATGTAGATAACTATACTGATAAGTAGGTTTTTGGTAAAGGGTCGTATTGACATGTCCATCCCTAATTTGTACTGTTGTCTCCAGAAAGTGAATCTCATGTGAGGAGTTTCCAGGCTGAGTTTGATTGTGATGTGGCAATTGTTGAAATCATTTTTTTCCCCCTGGACTAGACTAACACAGCTGCCCCTTTGGAACTTGGCAGGAGTCATTAAGTCAACTTAAGAAGTTCATAAGTCAAGTTAATAAATTCTAAATTTGGACACAGAGCTCTTTAGGTTGACTTAATGCAGGTTAAGTCAAACTAAGGCTCCAGTTTAGACATAGCCCTTTAGGAGGACCAGGAAGTGGGGAGAGGGCAAAGCTGCAGTTAACCTTTAAACTATAATGATTTGAATTGCAGGAGCTTTTCAAGGTGTGTGTCTACATTTATAGCTTTGATGATGTGCAGTAATCATACATGGAGATAACAAATGTACGTGTTACTATGGCCAGGTTTGTGGCTGATAAAACCAATGTGATGGGGCAATCTGCCCCTTAAAATCAATAATATCTTGTGGTCAGTGCACCCTGCCACCTGGCTCAGCACTTTAAAAGTTTAAAGATTCAATATAAGAACCTAAGTAGGATATGGATACAGAGGAAGTAATCCTGGGCCTGAACAGTGCTTGTTTGAAATCTCATCACTGTACCCCTTCAGTCTCATTGACACAGATCCTGAAAGGTATTTAGGCACCTATTTTTATTGTCATTAATGGGATGAAGGTGTCTATATGCTACCTTCTGGGGTGGGGAGGAGGCTAGAATTCATTTAATTGCCCTTCTCCAGTGCCTCAAAAAATATTAAAATTAATCCCAACTCAAACAGTAAAGCAGCTGGAGACCCAGGATTCAGTCTGAAGGGACCCACAGCTAAGACTTCTCAAAAGTTACCATCCCACATTAAAATCCTACTTAGAATAAATATATAACAATGAACTTTATTAACTATTAACTTAATAAATCTTATCCTAAGAAAACAAAAAGAATTTCAACAGAACAGTAATAAAGCCAAAAGTCTCAAAGTTTAGGCTGAGTCACCCATATCTCAGATGCAGTCTCTATTCAAGTCCAAGACTTGCAAGAAGTAGAAAGCCTCTTTGTTGTTTGCAGTCATCTTAAGCAGGAATCCATGTAGTCCTTTTTTTTTCTCTTTTGAATCCAGCACCATTCAGTCAGTTTACTCATTAACCAGCCATCAGTCACATAGGAGAAAACTCTGCACCACAAAGCTCCGCAGCAGGGAGAAAACATTTTGCTAAATACTCCTGACTCAGCTTTTTTCCTCAGCCACAGACTCTGAGCACATGAACTTTTCTTCCAGCTCTCTAGAATTGCTGCTCTCAGGCTTCTGAACACAGCAACAACAGCAAACCTTGTGGAGAATGCCCAAAATGCTACCACTCCCTACTTCCTTCTGGTAGTTGAGCAGTGAATCCACTCAGCAGCAATAACCCACCATGATCAGGTCTCATAAAAAGACAGCGTGTTTTAAGCATATGGGTTATATTCTCCTCTGCTTAAATCACTACTGTCCCAGGTAGTATATGTGAAACAATAAGTCACAAGTTGTGTGGATCTCTCAGAAGTTGCATAATAGCAGCTTCAGTCCCTCAGGTACCTCAGATCCTTGTCAAAGAACAAATGCTGTCTGTAGCTAGCTCTTGATTTTAACACTTGATTGTCTCCTTCAGTTGTTCTAGCATGTATGAAAAGTGGTTCAGGAATTAGGTATACAAAATACCAGTCTCTAGATCTTAACAAAAATTGCTCTATATAGAGCATCATGCCCAAAAGCCCAATTAAATCAGGCAAGTAATCATACCAGTCAGCTTCACTGGCTGTCTGCAACACTCTCTCTAACACAGTGGATCTCATCCCTTTCTCTGCTATGGCACACCTTGATACCTTCAAATTTTTTCAGGTACACCACCATTAAAAACTCATGAATATTCAAATTAATTTGAATTACTTATGAATATTCATGAATCATGGCACAGTGTTCAGAAATGCTGCTATTTAGGGTAGTAGGGATAGCAGAGCAGGGGAGGGGAAAACACGGGAGGTCAGGAGTCGTGTGCAGTGGCAGGAATGAGTGTGGGGAGCAGAGCAGAGTAAGAGTGGCAAGAAAGGAGAAGGGCAGCCATGTGGGGAACAGCACAAGGGTGGCAAGAGAGGAGAGAGGAAGGGAGAACAAGAGTGGCTTTGTGAGGATGCAGTGAGAACCTGGGGAGTGGGACGGTAGGGCAGGTGAGCATGGCACAGCACCCACTTCCCCCTTTCTCCACAGTGGCTCCCTGCCACCCAGGGCAAATCCTCACCCCACTGCTGCTCCCTCCCACCCCAGTGGGTCCTGTCCTCCCCTCCCCCAACCCCCTGCTGCCTGTGATGGACCCTCCCATCACTGCAGGGGCCAGAACTAGGACTCCAGCCCCCATCTACCCCCCAACACACACACGGCCACCCCACCCCCAGCTACCCCCCAACCAAATAGCCACCCCACAACCCCAGCTTCACACCCTCTGCTACACAGCCACTCCCACCCACCTCTGCTAAACACACGCTCCTACCCCACACAATCCCCAGCAGCCTTCCCCCCCCAAAGCCCTTACCTGGGCTGTTTGCAGGCTGCCCAACACAAGCTGCTCTGCCCTCCAGGGGGAGATTCACATACTCCCAGCCTCCTGCCTCTCTCTGCTGACTGGGCCTAAGGTTGAGCCACTGGAATGCTGTGTTCGGGCTGCTCCTGCTATTTTTAGGAGGACCTCTGGAACTCCGCATTCTGGTGCCTTCCTCTATTTTTAGGGGGGCCAGAAGGCTGCCTGCCAAAAAAATAGGGGGCCCCTTAACTGTGTTCCGGTGCCTTCTTCCTTACTTTAATCCCTGCCTTTTCCCAGCCCTGCACAGCCCACATGGCTGGACTGAGTAGGGAGGGAACTTTAAATCCAGCTATCAGGGATGCTCACGGCACACTTTGGGTGTTGCCTTGGCACACTGGTTGGGAACCACTCTCTCACAGACAAAAGCCTCACAGCAGAAGTGGAGGCTTCCCCTTGATCTCTTTCTGTACAGGGGTGGCCAAACTAATGGAACTCAAGAGCCACATAAATTGATTATTAAACCTTTGAGAGCTGCACTGAGGCATCCAGCCATATACTTTTATCTACTTCAAAATTACTAAGTTTAAAATTTATTGCACACTTTAATTTTATCATAAAAAGAGGACAAATATTGAACCTACTAATGTCAGATTCTAATAATTAAGGTTACCATGGAAATTAGCCCTAGAGAATAAAAACTTAGCTGCTGCTCAATGTAGAAGACTGCAGGCAAGTGGTGAGTTTTTTTAAAACACTGACCATCCCACACTTCGCCCTGCCATCCCCAACCATACCACTCTTCTCCCCACTTTTCTGACCCCCTCCTAAACTCCTAGGGTGGGGCTGCTTTCCTAAATTGATTTGCTGACGTTCTTCTGGGAGCCACAATTTTTCATTCAAGAGCCACATCTGGCTCCCAAGCTGTGGTTTGGCCACGCCTGATCTATAACATGGATAGCATCTGCCAACCACCCAGTCTGTCTAGCACTCAGCAACAATTTCTTTCTCCATGTACTGGACAACCTAATTTTTCAATTACCCATTTAACATTAATACAAAATACAAATTTAATAACAAAAACACTTAATTCTTTAATTATCTATTAGCATCTATCACAAATGAATTAAGAGGAACTCTGAACAATCTTCAAGTCTCTGTTCATTCAGGCACCAATTTGTAACCCTCAAGGGTGGGCTAAAATTTATTTAATTGCCCTTTTCCAGTGCCTCAAAAATATTAGGATTAATCTCCAACTCCTACACTGAAGCAGCTGGAGACCCAGGATTCAGTCTGAACAGATTCACAGAGAAGATTGCTCAGAGTTACCGTCCCACATTAAAATCCTACTTAGAATAAACATATAACAGTTAACTTGATAAACTATTAACTTAATAAATCTAATCTTATGAAAACAAAATGAATTTAAACAGAACAGTCCCCACAAAATTAATGTGGAAAAGAAACCCAAAAGTCCCAAAGTTTAAGTGGAGTCACACCCATATCTCAGTTGCTGTCTCTGTTCAAGTACCTGAGTTGCAAGATGTAGCAATCCCCTCCCTTCTTTGGCTGCGGGCATCTTAAGTAGAAATCCATGCAGGTTTCTCTTTCTCTTCTGAAGCCTGCACCAGGCAGTCAGTTGACTGGTTAACCAGCTCTCAGTCACAGTAGAGAAAACTGCTGTAGAATGCTCCACAGCAGGGAGAAAACATCTTGGTATCCACTGGTGGCTCAGCTTCTCTTAGTGACACGCTCTGAGCACGTGGATACTTCCTTTACAACTGTCTGTAGTTGCTTTCTCAGGCTTCTGACTACTGACTCACAGGGAACCTTGTAGAGCATATTCAAAATGCTACCAATGTTTGCTCCAGAAAATTCTAGTTGTTGGGCAGCTACTCCGCTCAGAAGCAGTAACCCACCCTGAATAGATAGATCTCTTTAAAAGATAGCCTGTTTTAGGCATAAGGATTACATAAGTACCTGTTGAGGATCTGGGCTCCTGTCCAAGCAATTTTACCTAAATGTTGAATAAGGTCCTGGAGTTGGAGGAACAGTGATCTATAAACACCTCCTGGGTAACTTTTCTTTTTTTTTTTTTTAAATGTAGACGGTGTTTAACCTGACATGTCATTGTGCCTCCAGCATTTGTGTGTTTTTGCAATTTTTCCCTGGCATTCTGAATGTCAACATCTACAAAGACTTGAAATGGTTTTGAATGCTTCACAATATTGTGATTCCAATGCACTTATGTATTTGAGTTTTTTACATTTTTATTTTAAAGTCCTTTGAATTGTTGTGCATGTCTTATTTATTCTAACATTTCCTTTCCATCTTTTAGATATATTTGAGGAAGAAATAACAGAGTATACTCCATTCTTTTTTCACCAATTTCCATCAAATACAGGTTTGTAAATTTAGGTTGAGCTGAACAGTCCACAAATAATTGTGTTTGCTGGAGCATAAATGAAGTCAGAGTGTATTTGTGAACAATCTAAAATGAATGTGTGTTAATAATCCTAATACCCCATTATTCCATTCATCTGCAGTGAACTGGTAAACTGACCATATTTACCAGCATTCAGTGAGGCAGTGTACTGGTGATTTTAGAACGGAATAACTCCCTTTGCCCCACCCTGCCGCCACCTCCATATAACTGCATAACAAGGCAATAGTTTGCTTCTGTATTGGCAGAAACAATTTTCTATTTGGAAATTGAATTTGGTCCCAGAACTATTGATGGAGCAGCCATTTAAACGAATGGTTTCTACATCAGTGTGTTTGGTTTTAATTGCACTGGCTTCTCTTCTACATCAATGTCTTTGGTTTTAATTACACTGGGCTTTTTTGTGGCAATCATTTTTTCTTCCATAAGGCTCAATAAATGGAATGCTTTACCAGTTAAAAATCAGATGAAAAAATGCTCTACCATCTTTTTAATCAATGTACATTTTGCCTGCTCTGGAGATGCTGTATTTAACTGCACTTGGACTTGCAGCCTTCTGGGTTCTCCTAATTTTTTAATGCCACCTCTAACTTCTTATTCTTGTGGATTTGGACTTCTTGTTAATTGCTTGCAGTCTTCCACACTCATGGATTCACTCTAGCAAAATAGGCAATTCTCTTTTTATTTGCCAATTTGTCTTCAGAGAATATGAAAGTCGTGTCTAAAATTTAGCCAATCTTTGTACATATTTTATTAATTGTTGGATTTCAAATTACTGGCAATTATTTAAGGGGCATGTGACCATCTAAACCATTCAGTGTCACAACTTAGGTTGGGTCTACACTTCCAGGAAAGTTCATTGGCAGTCAGTGGGAGTTAAAAAAAGTACACAGAGTAGCTTATGTAACTCCCATAAACTTCCTAACTCCCATTTCGTACGTCATCTTCACTGTGCTGTACCACTTCAGGGTGGGGAGGTCTACTAAGCCAGTTTCCAGATTGACTGTGAGCAGGTCTATACTGCCCATTGTTTTCAACAACATCAAACTAAGCTACACAAGTTACTTAAAATAATTTGCATTTCTCAGTTTGGCAGCCCTGCATAGAATCATAGAATCATAGGGTTGGAAGGGACCCCACGAGGTCATCTAGTCCAACCCCCTGCCAAAAAAAGCAGGACCACTCCCATTAGATCATCCCAGTCAGTGTTTTGTCCAGCTGGGACTTGAACACCTCCAGAGATGGAGATTCCACCACCTCCCTAGGCAACTTATTCCACTGCTTCACCACTTGCCTAGTAAGGAAGTTTTTCCTAATATCCAGCCTGGACCGCCCCAGCTGTAACTTGAAGCCATTGCTTCTCGTTCTGCCCTCTGTTACTACCGAGAACAGTCGAGCTCCCTCCTCCTTGGAGCAACCCTTCAAGTAGTTGAAGGTTGCTATCAAATCCCCCCTCAGTCTTCTCTTCTGCAGGCTAAATAAGCCTAGTTCCTTCAGTCTTTCTTCATAGGGCTTGTGCTCCAGCCCTTTGATCATTTTGGTTGCCCTCCTCTGGACTCTCTCTAATTTGTCCATGTCCTTTTTGTAGTGGGGAGCCCAAAACTGGACACAGTATTCCAGATGTGGCCTCAATAGTGCAGAATAGAGGGGAATGATCACATCCCTTGATCTGCTGGTAACACTTCTTCTGATGCAGCCCAGTATGCCATTGGCCTTTTTGGCAGCAAGAGCACACTGCTGACTCATATCCAACTTCCCATCCACCATGACTCCCAGGTCCTTTTCTCCAGTGCTGCTATTTAGCTGATCACTCCCCAGCCTGTAGCAGTACATGGGGTTTTTTCATCCCAAGTGCAGGATTTTACACTTATCCTTGTTGAACCTCATGAGATTCCTCTTGGCCCACTGCTCCAGTTTGTCTAGGTCTCCCTGAATCCTGTCTCTGCCCTCTAGGGTGTCTACCGTTCCCCCCAGTTTGGTATCATCTGCAAACTTACTAAGTGTGCAATCTATCCCATCATCCAGATCATTAATGAAAACATTGAACAGAACTGGCCCCAGCACCGACCCCTGGGGCACACCACTTGTTACTGCCTGCCAACTTGACATGGAGCCATTGATTCCTACGCGCTGAAACCGTTGTTCTAGCCAGTTTTCTATCCACCTTACAGTCCATGCATCTAACCCATACTTCCTTAATTTGCCAATGAGAATGCTGTGGGAAACCGTATCAAAAGCCTTGCTAAAGTCAAGGTATATCACATCAACGGCTCTTCCCGCATCCACAAATCCAGTCATCTTATCATAGAAGGCGATGAGGTTGGTCAGGCATGATTTACCCTTGGTAAATCCATGCTGACTGTTCGTGATTACTCTACGTTCCTCCAAGTGTTTCAGGATGGATTCTCTGAGAAGCTGCTCCATGATTTTTCCAGGGATTGAGGTGAGGCTGACAGGTCTGTAATTCCCTGGATCCTCCTTTTTGCCTTTCTTGAAGATAGGTACTATATTTGCTTTTTTCCAGTCCTCTGACACCTCCCCCGTTCGCCACGAGTTTTCAAAGATAATGGCCAACGGTACTGCTATCTCATCAGCCAGCTCCCTCAGCACCCTCGGATGCAGTTCATCCGGCCCCATGGACTTGTGCACATCTAGTTTCTTTAAGCAGTCCCTAACCTGACCTTCTGTCACCAAGGGCCTCTCTTCTTCTCCCCTGTCCCCCGTACCTAGTGTAGTGGGCTGGGAGCTGACCTTGCTTGTGAAAACTGAACTAAAAAAAGCATTGAGCACTTCAGCTTTTTCCTCATCCTCTGTCACGAGGATGCCTGCCCCATTCAGTAAGGGACCTACACCATCTCTGATCCTCTTCTTGTTATTGATATACTTGTAGAACCCCTTCCTGTTATCCTTCACATCCCTTGCTAGTCGCAACTCCATTTGTCCTTTGGCCTTTCTGATTTTATCCCTGCAGTCCTGAGCAATGTCTTTATATGCCTCCTTAGTCATCTGTCCTAGCTTCCACTTCCTGTAAGCGTCCTTTTTATGCTTCAGCTCAGTGCAGAGCTCTCTGTTAAGCCACAGTGGGCGCCTTCCACATTTGCTGTGCTTTCTCCTTATCGGAATTGTATCTTCCTGTGCCCTTAGCAGGGTTTCTTTAAAATGCACCCAACTCTCTTGGACACCTTTCCCCTTCAGATCAGCCTCCCAAGGGATCCTGCCCATCAGTTCCCTGAGGGAGACAAAATCTGCTTTTCTGAAGTCCAGGGTCTGTGTTTTGCTTCTTTCCTTCTTTCCTTTAATCATCAACTTGAACTCAATCATTTCATGGTCACTGCTACCCAGGCTGCCATTGACCTCTACTTCCCTGATAAATTCTTCTCTATTTGTGAGCAGCAGATCGAGAGGTGCAAGGCCCCTCATTGGTTGCTCCAGCATTTGTACCAGGAAGTTGTCCTGAACACTCTCCAGAAACTTCCTGGATTGCCTGTGCACTGCTGTATTGGCCTTCCAGCAGATGTCAGGGTAATTGAAGTCCCCCATGAGAACCAGGGCCTGTGCTCTAGAAACTTCTGTCAGTTGTCCACAGAATGCCTCATCCACCTCCTCCTTCTGATCTGGTGGTCTGTAGCAGACACCTACCACAACATCCCCTTTGTTGCTCTCCCCTCTAAACTTAACCCACAGACTTTCAACTGGCTTGTTTCCACTTTCATAATGAAGCTCTGAGCAGTCATAGAGCTCCTTTACATATAGTGCTACTCCTCCCCCTTTCCTTCCCTGCCTGTCCTTCCTGAACAGTCTATACCCATCTATTGCAGAGCTCCAGTCATGCAAACTATTCCACCACGTCTCTGTTATCCCAATCATGTCATAGTTCTTTGTCTGCGCTAGTGCTACCAATTCCTCCTGCTTGTTTCCCAGGCTCCTTGCATTTGTGTATAGGCACCTAAGATACCCAGCTGATTGCCCTACTTTCCCATTTTGACATTCAATTCTATTGTATCTACCTCCCTGGATTTTCTTTTGGTGTTGACCTCCCCCACCTGCCTCAGGCATTAGGGCTTCATTAGAGCATCTAAGAAAGTTATTTGATTCCCCCCGCAAGTTCCAATTATCCTCTCTTCTATCCCTGTAGTTACAGTCCCGGCACCCCCCAAGTTCCATCCCATCCCCCTGGTCTCCCACATAGTCACTTACCTGTGGGCTTTGGTCTCCTTCCCCCTTCAGACCTAGTTTAAAGCCCTCCTCACTAGGTCAGCCAGTCTGCGTCCAAATACGTTCTTCCCCTTCCTCGAAAGATGGAGTCCATCTCTGCCTAGCAGTCCTTCTTCCTGAAACAGCAACCCATGGTCGAGGAAGCCAAAGCCCTCCTGACGACACCATCTTCGCAGCCAAATGTTCATCTCCAGGATGCATCTGTCTCTGCTCAGGCCTCTACCCTTGACCGGAAGAATTGAGGAGAACACCACCTGTGCTCCAAACTCCTTCACCCGTGCTCCCAGAGCCCTGAAGTCACCTTTGATCTGCCGAGGATCACCTCTCGCAGTATCATTGGTTCCTACATGGATGAGAAGCATGGGGTAGTAGTCAGAGGGGCGGATGATTCTCGACAATCCCTCCGTAATGTCTCGGATGCGGGCACCTGGCAGGCAGCATACCTCTCGAGAGATCTTGTCAGGGCGACAGATGGGTGCCTCCGTCCCCCTCAGAAGTGAGTCCCCAACCACCACAACTCTACGTTTCCTCCTAGCTGTGGTGGCTGTGATCCTCCCAGCCTCGGGGGTGCATGGCCTCTCCTCTTCCACCTCCTTCACCGTCTCTAGCACCACATAACGATTCTTCACAACAGAGGGTGGGTTTTGGGCAGGGGTGGAGCACTGCCTACCGCCAGAGGTAACCAGCTGCCAGTGTCCTCCCCCTGCCACAGGCTCCCCATCCAGCTCCAGTGTTGTGGCAGTAGTCTCTGGTACCTGGTCAGTGCCCTCCATCTTGCACTTCTCCTCGTGGATGCTGTCGAGGAACTTCTCCAGGGTGTGGATACTCCTAAGCCGAGACACCTCCTCCTGTAACTCTCCCACCTGCCTCCTGAGAGATTCCACCAGCAGGCACCTGTCACATCGATTCATCTCCCCAGCCTGATCGTTGGAGACAGGGAACTGCAGGCTACAGTCCCTGCAAGTCCACACCAGGGTCTGGGTAGAGATATCTATGGTCAGGATGTCTGTCTGGCTACAGGCACAGGTAGAAGAGACAGAAGGGGCGCTGGCAGCAGTGCGGCTCCTCTTCACCATCGTGGTTTCACAAACTCCTCCCCAAACTCCCTCTCAAACTCCCCTGTTTGCTGTCCCCTGGTCGCAAGCTCCCTCTGGTCGCTCAGCCACTGGCTTTTAAAGCCTTCTCTGCCTAGGTCAGGCCTGGCCCCTTGTTAAACACACAGGGGAAGGCTGATCACAAGGCTGATTGAGGCTGGTGCACAAAGGTGATCAGGGAACAATGGTGCAAGCAGCCCCCACCCACAGTAAGAAACAACTAACAGAAGTCAGCTGTAAGGGAAAAGTCAAACAGACAAACACACACAGTTAGCAAACCCTCACACAAGCAACACTCTGTCCCTTGCTGCTTTCAGCTAGGGGATCACCTTCACCTCCTTCTCGGGGCTTCACAAACTCCTTCCCTCTCAAACTCCCCTGTTTGCTGTCCCCTGGTCGCTCAGCCACATCTAGCATGTCCACTGGGCTGAATCAAAGAAAGGGGCCTCCCTTCCACTCAGCATTGCTCCAGTTGCCAGGGTGGTGTTCAGGAATTGACTCTTTGGGTGGCTGAGTGGATTATCACAAACCTGATCAATTGATCAGGAAGATCAATCTGTCAATGGCAATTTTACTGCCATTGGTGAAGACTTGCCCTTACAGTGTCTTAAATGACTGCTAAGTTGATCTAAAAAGATGGATCTGGTTATGATAAATTTGCCACCATCAATGAAGACATACCCTCAAGTTGTCCTCTGTGAATTGCCTCTGTGAGTGTAGTAGGGAGTGGTCAACTGAACTGTCAGTTCCAGATAAAAGGATCCATTCACTGTAAGAGGACAGAATTATAGGTAAGAAAATGTTGTGTACATTTTGCAGTTTTTACTCAACTCCAATCTAGTGACAAGATAGCTATTCTGGACTCTGACACAAACTTCTTTAGATAACCACATACAAATCCCTTCTGATTTCTGTGGCTCAGATTTTCACTCTGTAAAATGGGGAAACAATTTCTTACCCATCCTTATAAAACATTATGAGACTTATAGCTGGAAGAATAGTATTCACTGACCATAATTTCATAAATACAGACAGTGTCTAATACAATTCCAGAATGTCATGTATAAATTATAATTAATTGTGTGAAAACCAGGAAATACAATTAAGGTAAACACCATCACGAAAGATGTCACAATTTGATGTATATGGATTTTGTAGCACTTTAAAAAATCACCTTTTAAACATTGCACTCATCTCAACCATAACTCATTTGGAACCAGTGTGCCTCCATAATAGGAGTGTATGGTCATAATGTTTTATCATTACCCAGTAAAAAATGACAAAGTATTGTATTTCTTATCATTTAGGACAATTTCTAGTTGATAAAATTAAATATGTTTTATGATGAAAATTTGTATAAAGCAATGTGCTGACACTTAGATGTGTTTCTATTTTTCAGTACTGTCAAGATGGAAAATGGTACGTCTACATGGATTTCAACAGTTTAGCATAGAGAAGGATATAGAATATACATAGATTTATAGTCTTTTTTTGGACTTCTTACATTGTCCTGCCCATATAAATGTCTATAGCTTAGGTTTCATGTGGCATAAAGTACGATCCAGTTGACAGAATCCCATGTGCTTTAATCCGATGTAATCCCATTCAATACATCTCAGGATTGGGTTTTAAAATAAAATACTGTGACTTTTGTTTGGAGGACTAAAGGTCAGCATTTTAAAGGCATTTAGAAACCTAACTCATCTTTAAATCAGTGGGAGATAAGCAGTTGGATACCTTTTAAAATCTGTCCATGAATTACTAGTAAGGATCTCATCATGCAAAATCATCCACATTCAGCTCCTGCTTCTCCATTCTGACATAGTACATCCTGCCCAAGATTCACTGTGGAGTGGGAAGGGAAGAAATCGTGACTTAAAGCTATCTTTGTTTCTCCAGCTATTCTGGATCTAGCACTGACAGTGAAACCAATTACCTGAGAACTGGTCTTACCTACTGTCATTTGCCCTTGTTCCCTAGAAGAGGTGTAGTGCAATTCCCTCCCCTCATTCCCCAGACATATTCCTTTACTTCGAACCAGGGCCAGCCTTCCAGATGGGTGCTGTGGGTTCACCATGGTGAAGAGACAGGGAGCAAGGTGGATCAAGAGTGAAAGGTCATGGAAGGAAGCTTGGGTTTCACTAGTTCTTCAGGCCCTTCATGGATGGCTTTTCAAGAGCATAAAAGCTGCCGCTGAATGGGAAAGCTGAAGAGCCAAACATGCCTTGTCAGTGTTGGATAAGGAGGGCATTGGCAGCAAGTGCAGAGTTCATTCCCTGTTCCACTCAGTCCATCTGTCTTTACTGAGGTTGTTTCCTCCTCCTGTGGAGGATCTGGGAAAGGGCACTTACAGGGGTTAAAGTATAATTTGGTGGGCCCTGGAACCATCCTAAATTTTCAGGCCCCCTTCCTGCAGGTCTGGCCCTCTTCACACATGTGTGGACCCCCTTCATACACGTCCAGGCCCCCTTCACACACCGCAGCTACGGCTCCCCAAATGCTTGCCCCCTCACCCTAGTTATTGCCCCAAAAATACCTGCACCCACCTCAGCTACCACCCCCCAACTATTGCCCCCTACCCCAGCCACCTCACCCAAAATGCCTGCCACCCATCAGTCTCCTCCTTCCTCATCTCCTCCTCAGCCCTAATCCCCATTCCGTAAGCTCCTTGCCCCCCATGTTCCCACTCCAGGGCTCCCAACACTCCACTTCCCAGCTCCCCATCTTCACTCCACTTTTGAAATGTATGGAGCTAAACTGGAAAAAGGCAATCTTTCTGGAAAAAGAGTGTCCAGGAGGGGAGCTGCACCAGAATAGCTGTAGAGCTTTAAATTCACACCCAATGTAATTTCAGGATAATTTCCTTATTGAGGCAAAACCTTATTTGGAAAGGTTTCATCACAATGGTAGTAGCAAGCCATTTTGCAGGTGGGACATGTGCAACTTCTTCTTTGCTTGAGTTTGTGCCAATTTTATTCACTTCTTTAGTGGGTAAGCTTGTGGAATATAAGGCTACTGAATTTTGGGTAAACCCATGCTCTTCATGGTTGGTGAAATATTTTGAGGGGTCCATTACTGTTGGAGAACATCAATGTGGCAAGCAGAATGCCTCTCTTACACAGTCCTCTTTTTTTAGATCTCTGCTTAAGAACCCATTTCTTTATACTTCCGTATTTATTGATGGATACTTAGCCTTGGATTCACTGAAGGCACTGAACATTACAATACCTAAGCTTTATGCTACCTAGAAAAAACATTCTGACAACAATGTGATCCCTATAAACTTGATCTAGACAAAGCTTGGGGAGAGATATGCACCTTAAAATAGGATCCACAAAAGCAAGTCTAATAGGCCTGGAGTTACTTAAACCAGAAAATAGAAGATGCTGATGAGCAGGATGTGTGTTACACCTCACCTCTCTCATAAAAACAGACATTTAAGTCCAGGCTGCAGCTGACGCTAGTCTGGACTGCACTATGGACTTGTATTGTTATAACTACTTTTCTCAGTTGTGTGAAAAACAGACATCTCTGAGTGCCATAGTTATACTGACCTAACTCCCCATGTGAACAGTACTGTGTTGAGGGGAGGTCTTCTCCCATTGACATAGGTGCTACCTCTCAGAGAGAGAGATTTATTATGCCAGCTGGTGAGCTCCCTCTTGTCTGCACAGTGTCTTTATTAAAGTACTACAGTGGCACAGCTGAAACATTTTAAGTATAAACCTGCCTTTAAGTACAAAAGCTGTTTGTTGCAAGACACACAATAACACACACATCTACACTTACTAATTATTTTGAATTAAGGAGGCTTAATTCAAAATAACTTAATCTCTATCAATGGAGGCATTCTCTTATATCAAATTAAGTCTTTTCTTATTTTGAATTAAGGAAGCAGGAATTTGATATAATAAAACCTCCTTTTACTTTGAAGTAATGGTTACTTCAAAGTTAGTTCAAATAAAACCACTTTTAGCCTCAGAGTAGGCTTAATTTGAACTAATTTCCCTGTTCACTTGCCTATCTTCCTCTAGTTTGAATTAAACAGTCTAGTGAAGACTTTCTAATTCAAAATAATAATTTTGATCTAAATTTGAAGTAGTTAATTCAAAATTACTATTGTGAATTAACTTTGTCAGTGTAGACATAGCCAAGAGGAGGAGAGGGTTGCGGCTTCTTTATTATTTTTGACCCACTGATTAGAACATTCAGATGTGAGAGGCCATGGTTCTGTTCCTGCTTCTGTCTGATGAGGAGAAATTATCTGAACCAGCATATCTCAGAGTACTGTAACCACTGTGATATTCTGATAGGGTGCAGTCTCAAGCTCTTCTATTGAAGCTCTTCGACTGTATATTAACTAATGAAATAGTCACTGGGCCAAAGAGATGAAGTGGCATTTATTCTGTAGCTTGGGGGTTAGGAAACAGGGACACTCAAGTTCTCACCACTTTTGTGCCTCACAGAGACAACGGTAAGTGATGAACACCATGGTAGGAAAAAAATCTTGTAGTGATTCCTCCTCAGTATATTGTGGTTCCTTTTTTACTATTTTCTATCTGTCCAAAGCATTCAGCAGATGAGCAGAAATCCATTTTCACTTCAGGTGTGCAAGAAGTCCCTCTGAAATCTGTGTCTTGAATGTGACCTCAGTCACCTTTCTCACTCCCCTTAGTGGAAAGACACACACATGCACGCATGCACACACAATCTATGAAGGGTTTACAGTTAGAAATACAGAGGGGAAATATTTTTTCTAATAATCTTTTATATTATCTCATGGGATGTGTTGGAGCTTCAGAAATAAGTGAAATGTAGTCTATTTAAAGCAGCAGTAATGCTCTGAGTTGTCTCTGTTGCAATGACAAGAGAAATTTTACAGTTGGGAGGTGAGTCTTAAAAGTGTCTGATGAAGTGAGATTTTCTCCCACAAAAGCTTATGCAAAAAATAAATTTGTTAGTCTTTAAGTGCCACAGGACTCCTTGCTTGTTTGTTGGGAATGTTTTACAATGCACTTCACATAGGTGTCAGATTGGAATGTGCCGTTAATCTCTTGAATGGGATCAAGATCAGGAACTTTGTGTGGGCATGGAGCTGACAAACACTTCTGTTTAGCGAATGAAAAACATTCTCTCTGTCTGTCAATTTATCTTGATGTGAAAGAAGAGCATAATAAAGAAGGTAAAGTTTCTCAGACTCCTATTTGCCCTTCAGTGAGTATCAAATCCCACTTGATCATATGGAGAGAAGAGAAAGAAACAGACAAATGGATATTTCAAATGCCAATTGAAGACATTTGCCATTGGAAAGGGAGAAGGTGCTTTATGGGAATGCTAAACTTAGCAGAGTTAATCCCTCTTGAATTAGAGATTTCCCTGTGTCATTAATTTTCAAACTATTTTCTTGGATTAGATTGCTAACTGTAGAAAGATGTGTTTATCAAACATGGATTAAACCTCTGTGTCGGCATCAACATGGACAAATTGGACAGAGTCCAGGGGAGAACAAGAAAACTAATAAAATATTAGGAAACCTAATCTATGAGGAAAGATAAAAAAATTGAGCACATTTAATCATAAGGAAAGAAGACTGAGAGGGGAACCTGATAAAAAAGACTTGAAATATGCTAAGGGCTTTTATAAATAGGACAATGATCTATTGTAATCCATGTCAACTGAAAGAATGGCAAGAAGTTATGGGCTTACTCTGCATCAAGTGAGAGTCAGCTTTAAGAGAAGGAAAAACTTTCTAAGTACAAAGGTAGTTAAGCTCTGGAACAGACTTGCAAGGAATTCACTGCATTGGAGGGGTTTTAAGAGCAGGTTGCACAAGTAAGTGCCTGTTGGGAATGTCTAAGTTTATGCGGCCCTTCTCAGTACAGGAAACTGGGCTAGACAATCTCTTGAGGTCCATTCCAGCTCTGTATTTCTTCAATTTGATGATAAAGTGAGGCAATAGCATGGCCTGTCATTTGACACCATTCAACATTCATGAACATTAAGGGTCTTAGGGATCTGGAGAAACTCCAGGTTTTTCAGCTATGTTTTGGTTAGAGCAAAAGTGTATGAAACTCGACTCCTTGTTAGAGGAACAAATGGAGGGATGCACGGCTCAGCTTCGAACATCTGCAGTGTGTAGTGTGCCAAATGCTAGACCAATCCATTGCCCGCTCACTGAGGGCTGCTGTACTTACAACAGCTGCCATTGCCTTCACAGGCTGAGACAGCAGTTGTGGATTTATGGGGATAACAAAACCTTGGCCATGCTTCAGCTGCTATCACCACATTCCCTAGTGAAACAGTCAAGGGACAGGAATGGTGTAATGAACACAATGCTGACTCTGTGCTATCAAAGGACCCATCCACAGTAGGATGATCTTGTTGTTGCCATCTGGGCTCAGCACAAAGCAATGTAACACATCAGAGAATCTGAGCCTGTGTTTGGAATCTCCACAATGGTCCCATTTTGGAAAACTCACAGACCTCAGGACCAGTTTAGTTTAAGGGACATAAGACTGAGGATACCTAGTCTTATTGTTTCCTTGTCTTTCTGCTTCCTTTCACTCCAGTGGGAAGTGGAACTGTCCATTGCAGAGATTCAGGGAAAGAGAGAAAGGGCGGGTGCCTGTGGAAACTGGAAAATTCAAAATAAGATTAGATTTTTCTGATGCTGGCACTCCCCCCCCCCCCCCGAACTACAAACTCAGAGGTCTCAAGCAGGTAAGAAAAAATGGACCTTCTGGTGTTATTGATGAAAGAAACAATTCATTCTTTAGTAAACCTATTAAACATCACAGCTGGCACAGAAGTGGCAGAGAGAAATAAGGCTGAAAATGGCTGAAAAAGAGTTTAAAAGGCTCTAGTAATTTTTTTTTTGATAGTAGCTGTTTTTTTCTTATGAAACAAAAAGTCT
>ML683203.1:0-73175 GCA_007922195.1 Podocnemis expansa | reverse complement strand
ACACTGGCTTAAGTCCACTTAATAAAGTTCACTTCAGTCACTCTGTACGTCAGCTGAACAATAGTGTGGACGCTCTAAGTTGACTTAAGAGAACCTCCAGTGTGGAGACGTGTATGCTGTCTTCCTGGCCCCTGATGGGCCAAAGCACCCTTCCACCTGACTTGCTGCAGTTCCCTGGAACTTTTCTAACTCCTTTGCACCCGAAGAAAGAGTTTAAAAGGCTCTAATAATTGTTTTGTTTTTTAGATAAAACCAAGAAGGAATTAAGTGAATAATGACACCTGTAGATACTTGTTGTTGTTCCCACTCCCGTTCCCCGAATATTTAGAGAGAAGCACCCGGAAAAAAAGAGTTTAAAAGGCTCTAATATTCATTGTTGTTGTTGTTGTTTTTCCAGATGAAACCAAGAAGGAACTAGGTGAGTAAATACTTCTGTGCACACTTGGTGGTCTCCCCTCTCCCATTCTATGTATATTTGGGAAGTAGTGCCCTGAACAAGAATTTAAAAATGTCTAAAGTTTGTTGTTGTTTCTTCTTCAGATGAAACCAAGAAGGCATTTGGTGAGTAAACACCTCTGTACATACTCGCTGGTATCCTCTCTCCTAGTCCTTGGATATTTGATGAGGGCAGCCATGTCTCCTGCCTTGTTTTCATCTCCCTGGATGCTCTCATTGGAAAAGGGGATCTGACAGTCCATTTTCTCCCTCATCGATTGCTGATAATACAGCAGCTCCAGGCAGACACATTGAAGCCCTCCACAGTGCTCACACATACTAAGCAGGATGGCAGCAATGGCCTGCTTTCTATTGTCTGTCTTCCCCGGAGTAATAGAACAGACTGATCCCTAGTCTACACTCGGCTAGGTTTTTGGTGGCAGTCAGCCGGCATTTACACAAGGCACATAAAATGGCTTGCATAAATGCTGGTGACTTCCTGAGCCACTGGAACACGTTCAGGAAAGCTGACTGCCTATGCTTTGCAATCGGCCTCCCATATGTCTGCTGGAAGCCAGGACTTCCAGTGCTGACTTCCAGGAACGAAGCAGTGAGTTCATACTCACTGCTAAGTGCTCCCGGAATGCTGGGCTGATTCCACCATCAGTATAGACATAGATGTACTGACTCTCTGAGAAGAGTATGTGGGGCCCAGCACTGATTTAAATGGTTGGTTACTCACCAGCAACCGTCCTTCTTTGAGATGGGCTGCTCACATACATTCAGTTACAGGTATCTATGTGCCACAGCACACGGTAGCTCGGAAAGTCTTTAGCGTTAGCATGTCAGGTCAGGGCGCATGGCCAATGCTCCCTCCATGCTGCCGCTGCGGCTATATAGGTGACCGTGACCCTGACCCTCCCAGTCCCATATACCTTTGCCAACCCCATTAGAAGGGACGGTGGGAGGGACCTGAATGTATGTGAGCAGTCCATCTCGAACAAGTAAGGTTACTGGTGAGTAACCAACCGTTCTCCTTCGAGCGCTGCTCACATCATTCAGTTACAGGTGACTGCTAGCTGTACCCAAGGATGTTGGGAGGAGTTACAGTCTACCCCCACTGAGTACAGCTCTGCCCACAGTGGCATCATCTCTGGCCTGCAGGGCAATGGCGTAGTGCGTTGTGAAGGTATTAACTGATGACCATGTAGCAGCCCTGCAGATCTCTTGGATTGGGACCTTAGCGAGGAAGGCTGTGGAGGACGCCTGAGCTCTGGTAAAGTGAGCTCTCACAGTCTCTGGGAGAGGTGTGTTTGACCTTCTGTAGCAGTCTTTAATGCAGTTCACAATCCATTTGGCGATGCATTGGGAGGATCCTGGAGAGCCTCTCATGCATTCAGCAACCGCTACAAACAATTGGGAGGTCTTGCGGAAAGATCATGTGCACTCAATGTAGATTAGGAGCACTCCCTCACATTCAGGGTGTGCCACCATCTCTGGTTTTCTGTCACCTGAGGCTCTGGATAGAAGACCGGCAGGCAGATTTCTTGATTCATGTGGAAGGGGGTGGCAACCTTGGGCAGGAATGAGGGATGGTGATGCAGAAACCCCTTGTCTGGGAAGAAAATCATATAAGAAGGTTCAGAGAACAGGGCTTGTAACTCTGAGACCCACCTGGCTGAGGTAACAGCTACCAGGAAAGCCACCTTCCAGGACAGCACAAGCTGGGTAGCTGAGTTGAAGGGCTTATAAGGTGGCTCTTTCAGAGCCTGCAGTATGATGTTCCAATCCCACTGTGGGGTGGGATTATGGATGTGGGGGAAAAAAAAAATTCCTCACTTCTGTTCAGGAAGCTGTGGCAGATGGGGTGAGAGAAGAGTGGAGCCCCATCTGCTTTTTGGTGGATTGCTGCCAAGTAGACTTTTAATGAGGGCAGAGATAGGCCTTTCTCTCTCCAGAGATAGGCCTTTCTCTCTCTCTTGTTCAAGTAATCCAAAGTAGCCTGAATAGGTGTGGAGGTAGGGTCTATGTCTTTATTACCGCACCAAGTGGAGAAGTGATTCCATTTTGCCATGTAGGTGGACCTGGTGGAAGGTTTTCTGCTACCAACCAGGACCTTTTTAACCCTATCTGAGCAGCGTCTCTCTTGCTCCCTGAGCCAGAGGGCATCCAGGCTGTCAGGTGCAGGAGGCCCAGGTTTGGGTGCCAATGGCATCCCAAGTCCTGTGTTAGATGGTGCACCCACCATGGGAAGTGGAGCGGGGTCCCCACTGACATGTCCTGAAGGAGAGGGAACCAATGTTGCCTGGGCCAGTCCTTATGAGTGCCTTATCTGCGAGGGCCTTCAGGAGCACCCGGTGAATCAGGGGAATTAGTGGGAAGGCATACTTTAGGGCTCCCGACCAATTGAAGAGGAAGGCATCGCCAAGAGAACCTTTCTTCCGACCTCGGAGGGAGCAGAACCGAGGGCATTTGTGGTTCTGTGTCATGGCAAAGAGGTCAGTCTGAGGGGTTCCCCATCTGGTTTTCAGCAGGGAGAAGACTTTGTTGTGGAGGGACCACTTGTGATTCACCAGTGACTTTCTGCTGAGCGAATCCGCTATGCCGTTGTCCACCTCGGGAAGATGGGCAGCAGTTGGCGTGAAATAATGGTCTATCTCTAGTTGCCAAAGCTTGGTCGCTTCATCGCATAGTGCTGAGGAGTGGACTCCCCCTTGACGGTTCATGTAGAACACAGCTGTTGTGTTGTCTGAAAGGATCTGGACCACTCTGCTCTGGATCTGGTCTAGGAAGGTCATGCAGGCCAGTCTGATGGCCCTGAGCTCCTTCACGTTTATGTGGAGGAGTCTGTCCTGGGGGTTCCAGACACCTTGCATGGAGAAGCCCCTGGACAGGTGGGCATCCCATCCCGAGTTGGATGCGTCTGTTATGAGGGTCACTGAGGGCTTGGACTTCCTGAACAGAATTCTCCCCATCGTGAAGTTGGGGTCCTTCCATATGTGGAGGGACTCCAGGGTATACTGGGGTACCGAGATTACCTTGTCCAGGTGGTCCCTTTCTGGTTGGAAGCTTGTGGTGAACCACAGCTGGAACGGTCACATCTGCAGGCGAGCTGTTCGTATTACCGATGTGGCCGCTGCCATGTGCCCCAGGAGCTGCATGCATCTGTGTGCTGTGGTCAGCCCAGGCACCTGGAGCTCCATGATGATGGTGCAGATGGACCGAAATCTTGACAGGGGCAAGGATGCGGTGCCTTTCCGGGCGTTAAAGCGTGCCCCAATAAACTCTGTGTCCTGAGTGTGGCAAAGCTTGGACTTCTCCAGGTTTATGCGGAAGCTTAGGAAATCGCACAGGTTCATTACCATGTCGACTTGGTTTTGAACTTGTCGACTTGACTTGTCCCCTATGAGCCCATCGTCTAGGTAGGGGTAGATTCTTACACCCCTTCTGTTTAGGAATTCTGCGACTGGCATGACACACTTTGTGAACACCCTGGGGGCTAGTGATAACCCAAAAGGGAGGGCGGTGAACTGGTAATGGCATCGTGCCATTACAAACCTGAGAAACCGCCTGTGGTGGGGTCGAATGGCTATGTGGAAGTAAGCATCCTTTAGGTTAAGGGCTGCAATCCATGCTCCTGGGGACAGGGAGGGGATGATCTGTGGTAGCGAGACCATGCGGAATTTTATTTTTTTCATGTTTTTGTTGAGAGCTCTGAGATCTAGAATGGGCCATAGATCACCGTTGGGTTTGAGGACCAAGAAGTAGCAGGAATAAAACCCTTTGCCGCGTTCTCTCTTGGGAACTTTTTCAATGGCTCCAAGGGAGAGTAATTTTTGGCATTTGGCCTCGAGTTTGCCCAGCAGATCAGGGTTCTCTGGGATTATGGGAGGGGGTGGTTTTCTGTCCCGGGGGATTGAGAGGAACTGAATGTGGTATCCTCTGGTCACTGTGTCGAGGACCCACTGGTCTGACATGACCTGGGTCCATCGTTGAGCAAAGTGGTGGAGGTGGTGGGGGGAGAACAGGGGTTGTAGAGCACTGCCTTCGTGGGGACTATCAAAAATGCTGTTTGTGGTCCAACGAGTGGTCCGACCCCTGTTCATGCCATCCTGACTGGGAGGTGCCCAGCTTACTCCCTTTACCTGATTCGCCTTTATCCTTGTCCAGGTCCCCAAGGTGTTGCTGGGGAAACTGGAGAGATCTCAGAAACTGGATCTGCAGTTGCAGCTGTTGTTTCAGCTGCTGTAACTGCTGTTGTAGCTGGTCTAACCTCGAGGAGTGCCTAACAGGTTGAGGGGTGTAGATCCTGAGGGACCTCAGTGTAGTCCTCAAGTCCTTCATACCATGCAGCTTCGCATCTGTGGAGGGTGCAAAGAAGTTGGGACGCTCAAAAGGAAGCTCCTGGATAATCTGTTGCATCTGTGTGGAGAGACTGGAGTTCTGGAGCCAGGCCAAACGGCGCATCATCACTGCTGATGCAATTATACGTGCTGCTGTGTCCACTGCATCCCAGGTTCCCATAAGCGCATCCCTGGACACTCTCTCTCTTTCATCCAGCATTGCCTCAAAGTCTCTCAGGCAATCCTTGGAGATGGCTGACCGGAGACTTCGTAGAGCTTCCCACAGGTTGAAGATGTAGCGCGTCATCAAGGCTGAATGATTTGAGATGCGCAGCTGGAGGGCAGCAGAGGAATAAACTTTCCTGCCCAACAAGTCAAGCCTTATCATCTCTCTGTTTTGGGGCGTGGTGCTAGGTTGACCATGTCTCTCCCTTTGGTTAACTGCATCGACCACCAGGGATCCTAGGCCTGGATGATAAAACAGGAAGGAGAATCCTTCCGGGGAGACAGAATATTTCTTGTCAACTACTTTGGACACTGGCCGGATCGAGGAAGGTGTTTGCCAACATTCCTGGACGATGCGGAACACCCCGGCATGCAAGAGAATTGCAACCTTAGCCAGCAGGGCTCTACGGCACGCGTCGAAGAAAGAATCATCCTCCACTTGGATCACCTGCAGCTTGAGCTTCAGGTTCACCGCCAGGCGGTGAAGAAGGTCCTGCTCGATGTGAGGATCCCCTTTGTGTACAGCAGACATGTTGATTAGGTGCTCATCGGGTGACAAGGATGATGGGGCCCTTGATCTACTTTGTTGGTAGAATCAGGGTCCAGCTCATTGTCGGAGAACTCTGAAGACCCCGGTGCTGGCGAGCTGCGGGAAGAGGTATCGTCCACCGTAGCGTTCAGCCAGTCGAGGCTCCATTCATTGTGCGGAGACCTCAACTGTGGCATAGGCGTCATGAGGGGAGCAGGTGCCTCCCCTGATGGGTGCCTTCCCCTTGAGCCCTGTGACACAGAACTTTTCCAGGCCCACTTCCTCGGGTGCTCCTCCTGGTGGGGAAGAAAGGGGTCTTCTGTGGATGAGCTAGATGACCTGCCCCCCGACAGCCAGCAGTCCGGTACCGAGATCTCCTTGGAGGAGCGATGAGGTGGAGCCGTAGAAGTTGGGCCCGGTACCCAGTTTGATGGTGCCGGCTCGGAGAGGGATGAAGAGGCCCACGACGGTAACGGTATCAGTACAGGTGTAGCCGGAGCCGAGTCCGATGGTACTGGAAGTGACAGCACCGGAAGCAGCATTATCGGCGTGGAGGGAGCGCTGGCCATGTGCCCTGACCTGACAGGCTAACGCTAAAGATTTTCCGAGCTACCATGCTCTGCGGCACGTAGACACCTGTAACTGAATGTATGTGAGCAGCACTCGAAGGAGAAGTACATTTACACAACAGCTCAGCCATGTAATTCCCAGCACAACTAGGTAGACATGCGTCAACTCTCCTCCAGCTAGCATGGTGAACATAGCAGTGTTACTTTAGTGACACAAATAGCAGCTCAGGCTAGCTTCCTGAGTATTTACCTAGGGTAAGGTGGTATTATACTCACACAGTTAGCCTGTGCCAGTGTCATGTTACTACTCTTACTGCACTTGGTCAGACAAAGCTGGTGCATGTATGTCTACCGATGCTGGGATGTGGACACACTTTGGAAGGAAGTCTTCTGTATCTTGTCTGATAGGAGCTGCACTGTAATGAATATGGCTTTAGGGGACTGGAGTATTGTGAATGCAGATGGAAAGGTTCATTTTCTGTTTGAGTGAGAGGAGACTGTATAAGAGTGAGTTAGAAACAAATCAAAGCCAAGGAAAGCAGATAATATGGAGAGGGGTGTCACTTGCTAGAAATTCATGACAGACAAGAGTATCTAATCTTAGTTCAGAATAGCACGAACAGGTCTGATTTTGTGGGTGGTTGGGTGGGGGGGATTGAGAAGGAAGACTATTCAAGTATCATATTTGTCTGTATTAGTTCATGTGAAAGTCATTTCCCACTATTGCCCCTGACATCCTCACTTGCCCTCAGTCTGGAATTTCCCTGCTGCTGGAGGGAGGAAATCTACAGTCAATTCCTCTCTTAATTCAATATCTGTTGTTTTCTTTCTTTCATTTCAGAATGGAACATGGCTCGGAACACTCCAGGTAACAGCATACACAGGACATAGAGGGAGTTGCTAATATTATGGTGGTAGATGCAGTGTGAAAACCTCATTACATTCTAGTCTATCCCAACATTAAAAGAAATCAGCATATTTGAGACAATAATCAAACTAAAAACAACTTGTTCTTACAAGAGAGCTAGCTCCTCGGATCCTTACTCCCTGACTCCCAAACTGATGTTAAGGTCTAATCCTGACTTTATTTATACCAATTTCACAACATTGTAACTCCACTGACTAGCATGGAGTTACTCCTGAATTACACTAGTCAGATCAAAATCCAGTCCCCAAAGAGACATATGTCTGGGTTATGACTGAGAGTGGGATTTTCAAAAATCATTTAAATGATTTCAGATCCCAAATCCCATTGCAACTCAATAGGGCATTGTAATATGAGGCCTGTGTCTATTATCATAGAATCATAGGGTTGGAAGGAACCTCATGAGGTCATCTAGTCCAACCTCCTGCCAGAAAAGCAGGACCACTCTTACTAAATTATCCTAGCCAGAGTTTTGTCCAGCTGGGCCTTAAACATCTCCAAAGATGGAGATTCCACCACCTCCCTAGGTAGCCCATTTCAATGCTTTACCACTCACCTAGTAAGAAAGATTTTCCTAATATCCAGCCTCGACCTCCCCATCTGCAACTTGAAACCATTGCTCCTTGTTCTGTCCTCTGTTACTACTGACAACAGCTGAGCTCCATCCTTAGTGGCAGAATAGAGAGCTACACCACCTGACTTCATCCCGCTTATGCTTCCACCTTCACTCCTGTATTTATCAAGTTTATCATTCAGCCTTGTAGCCTGATCCTCTGGTTCTGGAATTTGGATTGAGATTGCCAATTATCTTTATAGGTTTGAATAGGGGCAATGTTCCCTCGAAGGGGCCAATGCAGCTGAGCAACATATGTTGCTTGTGGCATGCCCCCCCATGCAGACCTGGTCCTCCCCCACTGAGGGCCCGATCCTGCCCCCCCATGATCCGCTGGCTGCCCAGCCTCCTGGCAGTGGGGGTGGAGCCGTCAGCCCAGTCTACACCCAGGCGGCTGCACCTCCCATGAGGGGACCGGCGCTGAGCTCTGGGGTGCAAGGCCGGGGACCTGGAGCGGCCCGCCCCACTCTCGAAGAGTTTGGGCCGCTTTGCCCCCACCGCCCCACCTGAACAGTCATGCTCCATGCCCGGGGGTGGGGGGCAGGGACGAAGCAGCCCAAACTCTTTGGGAGTGGGGCAGGCCACTCCAGGGCCCTGATCCTGCAAGCCGGAGCTCAGCTCCAGCTCCCTCCACCCCCCAGAGAGGCGCAGCCAGCTGGGGGTAGGCTGTCTGGCTGCTCTGCTTTGCTGTGGTGAGGCTGGGCGGGCAAGCAGGTGGAGCAGCCTCTGGCCCTGCCAGCCTCCCTCCTGGAGTTGGAAGGTGGGAGGTCAGAGCCCCTTCACCTGCCCCGGAGCAGTGCAGCCTTTCCTCCAGCTGCTCCTCTGGACTGGAGGAGCTCTCACTGAGCCTGCACAGAGAGTCTGCGCAGGCTCAGTGAGAGCTGACTCTGAGCAGGATTTTTAAAAACTGCCCACTCAGAGTTGCTCTCGGCAGGGACTGTAGCTGCTGTCTGTGCATAGCCAGCAGCCTTCCCTGCGCCAGGCAGCACCGGGGGCTGCGTGGCCGCACGGTTGTGCAGCTTAGAGGGAACATGATTAGGGAACTTGGGTTCTTCTTGAATCCAACCACAGAAAAATACTTAAAGCAGGAGCCACCTCGAATGAATAGTAGGAAGAGTCACACAGATGCTTGAATTTAACTGTATAATCCTTTTTTGTTGCTCAAAACATAAATAAGCACAGAATCAAGAAAAGGTCAGTTGACTCAATGTATCTCTAATCAAATTACAATTAGCTTCAATTTTGATACATAACTAAGTTTGATATTTGAAACCTGATTGATAGTTACATCATGGTTTCTCAGCTTGATTGAGAGGAATGTCCAAGGTCTTGACTTAACAGGAAAGGTGCTCAGTAGGCAGTTTAGTAACTTTAGCTGATATATCTAGATGTCTGAAAGTAACTTGAAAATAACTAGCTAATAAAAGAAATAAAATAAAATAAAATTGGTTTATGTTCTTCTCCAGAAAAGGCTATCTGAAGATCTAGGAGCTAAATTTGCCTTTAGTAACAGGGTTTGGGTTTTTATGCCCTTCTCAACATAGGGCACCTCTATCACTCAAATATGGGAAGACCACCCCAGAAATTGTAGGGGTACATCTATGACATTGGTCAAGGGGTTTGTACATATGATTGACACCTGTCTGCCATTTAGAATGTCCCATTATTATTTATAGATATCTTTGTGGGTTTTGTTGTGTTTTACAAAATGTCAAAAGGGTTTGAACTGGAAGGTCTCAGGTTATTTTCTGTCTATTGATCTGGGTGTCATGATCAAAATATAGTCTTTGGCATTTATGCTTCACTCAACACTGATGAACAAACAGTCCCAACTGTCTAGTTTTAATCTAATCTTAACTTTCCTACTTATGCCTACACCCTTTAGCTGTTCATACAAGCAGTATAATTTCTTATATAAGCGTGTAAGGTACCTTGCATTTCAGCAATCAGTATAAACGATATATTAACTTATGAACTTATGCTAAGTATATCAAGCCTCTATGACTTTAATAGCAGGATTTCTTAAACTTATAAAGAAGGATACATAGATAATATATAGATGAATACATGCATGAAAGTCAAGCATAGGTTTAAGTTAAAGGTTACAGTCCTTTGGCTGGGCCCTTAATACTCTGTCCCCTTCAGAATAATAGGGAGTTCCTTGGCTCTACTGGGGCTAGGCAGCCCTAGATCTCCTGAGTTTACAGCCTTCTCCAAACTTGTTGGCTGCAGTAGGGAATGAAAAACAGGCCCGCACACCACTGGATTCCAGCACTGAGCCTTGTTTGGGACAGCCTGAGCCAGTCCTTCTTGTCTCTTGCTGCTCCAGGAGCTGCCTCCTACCTCTTCGCCTCTGGAGACTTCCCCAGACCCTTACTCTGCTTCTTCATCTTTGGCATTTTGACTTCTAAGGCAGATTCTCCTCATCTACTGGAGGGATCCTCTCTCCACGATCCCTCTGCCTCCCTGGTCCCTGCCTTTCTTCCCAGGTGCTCTCCCTTTCACTGGAGCCTGTAACTTTTATGAATCCTTTGTGATTCCTTGGCTAATTAAGTACCTGTAGTTACTCAACAATATAAGTACTCTCAGGTCAGCTGGAGCTGCCTCGTGCCCCCATTGGAGCCTGTGTTATATATATTAATATTATATATTTACTATGGTAGTAATATGCATATGTTGACCTGACCAGTGTTTGAGTTCTTCCTAACCAATTCTGTGTTTCATAATGCATGTCACATCATAGTTAGCTATCACTGGGAACACATTATTGCCATACTTCACACACAAAACATTCTATGATATTAGCCATAGTGGATCTGATCCTGCTCTCAGTTATATTAGTGATGGTATACTTTGATGGCCATAAATTTAAGTGAAATTACTCTGAATTACTAATGTAACTGAGGCCAGAATCTGGCTCAGTTTAAGTATTAGTGAGATAAACAGCTCAGAGTAATTTTTACTTTTCTATAAATATAGAGCAAGTCTGATTTCCAAAATGTTTCTAGGCAACCTTGAATTGTCAGGGGCACAGCACTGGCCAAATTCTGCAGTCTTTACTCAGGCAAAATCCCCACTGTAGTTGGGGGTGGGGGAGCTTTCCATGAGGAGGAGCTGCAGGCAGAGGCGGCCTTAGGCAATTGGGGGCCCTAGGCAAAGGCCGATTGTGGGGCCCCCTAAAGGGCCCACTGTCGGCCCCCACTGCTACCTTCCCTGTGGCCACAGTCCCCCCTGCACCCTTAACTGCCCCATATCAACCCTCAGGACTCCTTGTTTGTTTTGCTGAACCAAACTAACATGATTATCCCACTGGAACTACTAAATTATTCTTGAATATGGTATTTTTAAAGATCTTCCCATGATAAAGCTTGTAAGTTAATCATCTTTCACTTAACATAAATCAGCTAATGTTGAACTACAAAGTTAAAGTGAACATTTTAAATGTTTTTTAAAAGTATGAGCATTTATTAATAAATAAGTGGCAACATTAATGATGGCTCAAAAATAACTAAAATACCACATTTAAAATTTTGGCAGTCAAATCTTAGAAATTTTTCATATAGGCTTGTGTTTATGTGCACTAAAGACATTTAACACAAATAATTATAATAAATAGAAGTAAGTGAAAAGGAGGATTCTAGTGTGTAGCTATAAATGAAAAACACCAAATTTCAATGAAATTCTCTGAAGTACTCAAGTTTATAAGACTCTGGCCCCCTCAAAAATATTAAATAGTAAGTACAAAAGAAGCTAAAAAATTACTTATCAAAAGAAAGACATGCAGCACAGACATCACACACAGGTGTAATGATTGCCTAAGGGAAGCACTGTATTTAGATGTAGCAGCCTATATGGCCCTACCTGATAACCCGAACTAAAAAAGCCAAAGTAAAAATTGTCACAAAGTCAAAGGAAAAGGCAAAAGAACAAGTAAAAAAAGAGAAAAAAAGGCAATATTTCACAAAATTAAAAAATGGCAAAATAAATGGCCACACTGAGGAATTAAAAGCTGAGGCCACTGGAAAAGTTCCTGCTGTTGTGCTGTCTATTGCTTGCTCCTGCTTTTTTAGCATGTCAGTGTGAAGGTGATGGGCAGAGAATGGTGCAATCTGCATTTCAGATGAAGCACAGATCCTAATGATAGCTTGTCTTGAACCAAGAGTGAAAAGTGCTTAGGCTTCCAGCCCTACTAGCTCTGCTAGATGGGAACAATTTCTATATTTTTCTATGTTTTCATGTCTGTCTACCAAATTGAAGATGGGGCCCCTTATTGCTTGGGGCCCTAGGCAGCTGCCTGCTTCGCCTACCCCAAAAGCCGCCACTGGCTGCAGGACAAGGCTCCATAGGGTATATTTCCTTCCACTTATTTATAGTGGTTTTATAGGAGTGACTTTCAAAATGAAAACTCTCTTCCTGCAGATGACATCACTCTCAATGCAGACACAGCCCATCCCAACCTCTCCATTACTAGGGATAAGAAGAGTTTTAAACATGAAGCCCAACTTCAGAAAGTTCCACCAAAGCCAGAGAGATTCGATTCAACTGTCTGTGTGTTGGGCTCTGAAGGATTCTCCTCTGGAAAGCACTACTGGGAAGTGGAGGTTGTGACCAGCACTGACTGGGACCTGGGAGTGGCCAGAAAATCTGTAGCAAGAAAAGGAAAAATTTCTCTGTCCCCTAAAGAAGGGTTCTGGGTTCTGGGTCTGTCTGGGAGAGATTATTGGGCAAAAACAGATCCATGGACCCGGATCACGGTGCAGAAAAAGCCCAAGAAAATTGGAATTTCCCTTAGTTACCAAGACAGTCGGGTGACTTTTTTCAATGTTGCTGACATGTCTGTGTTGTTCACTTTTAATGATTGTTCATTCGCAGGAGAAGTTTACCCCTTCTTTAAAAATTCTCACAAAGAATCAACAATGAGAATTTGTTAAGTTAAAGAGAAATAAATATAAAATGACACTGATGTGGATTTTATACTGATGTAACTGAAATCACCATTTTCACAGATGTGTATTTTGATATTTAAAAAGCTGATTTTGTTTCTTTTTTTTGTAAAAAGCACTTCACCATGCCTTGTCCATTACATGTTTTGCAATAAAATGTGTTCATTTCCTACTTTTTTTTTCTCGCGATGTTTGTCTAATATGATAATTCATTAGTCTCTAAAAGATACAGTATTTCTGATGTACAGGCTGCAGATGTTAATATGAAGAAAACACTGCCCTGATTCACAGTTTCTTTCTCTTGGGTGAAGGCACAATAACAAGAACCTCATTGCTACTGTAGGAGAAAGCAAAAGGTTAAGAAAGATAAGTAGAAGTGTCTAAGTATTGGCTCAAGGCCTAGCGAAGCAATCCAAGAAAGTGAACATGAATGGCATGCACATAGGGCATGGGATCATAATAACCTCATCAAAACTGGCACAAGCTAAATATGAGGAAGTACTAAGACAAAGATGAGAATGTACTTGAATAAAGAATTAGAGAAAGGTAGTGCTAGTCCAGTCTCATGCCAAAAGAGATAAAGAGGTACGCTGGGTCGAAGTGACCTGTACAAAGGAGAGGTTTGGCCAAGTCATGACACTTTGATGGATGGTGATGCCCAAGGACCTATCAAATTAAGGGGTGGCATCAAAGGAGGGATGTACAAGTCAATTCAGATAAGGTATAAAAGTGGGAACTCCAGAGCCCAAACTTTGTGCAGCCGAGAGGGTGACAGCCAATCCTGCTGTCAGTTGAGCTGTTCCATTGCATTGAGAGCACCAATGCTGCCAACAAATATGTCAATATGGATTGTTTGCCATAGTGCTACGTTGCAATAAAGCCTAGCCTGGCACCTTCATTTTTACAAAGATCCGTGGTCACGTTGGTTTCCTTGATCGTGAGTGTTGCCTCAGTTTACTCATGCACGCATTCACACATGCAGCCAAACTGATATCAGCACCAGACACAGAACAACACTGATAAGAACACATCTTGCCTGATGTGCCTGACCGCACTCTGCCCAGCATACCACAGTTACTTTCATCATTTCCTCTAAAATAAAAGGTAGATGACTTGGGTAGCTCACTAATAACCATACCTGGGAGCTGTATTCTACTTCATTGTGGAGCAGTTGTGGCTGGGCCAAAGTTGAAATTGAAGGTACATTTTCAATGTACAACCAATTTTTATACATCCACTTCTCCTATACAGTTATCCAATCTTCCTGACACATCCTCCCAAGATAGAATTCTTCTGAGAATTCACTCAAGGTGTTTTAAATTCAGGGGTGTCACTGCCATTGGGCCAACACAAGGCACCAGCCCTGGATGAATGCCCTGAAGCCCCCCCACCTGATTTGCCCTGTTTGCAGGGTGGGGAGCTAAACTGTCAACTGAGCTGATGGTTGCACCCAGCTCAGTTAAGGAGCAGAGCGAAGAGGGAACTTTAAATCTGTCTCTCCGCTGCTGCATAGACTCTGTCCTGCTTTTTTTAGCATCTGCACAGTACTGGTAAATACTATGGGGCAGGGACCTGAAGGCAGCTTGGTGGGGAGGCAGAGGCACTGGGAGCAGGGGATCCATCCCAAGGTTGGTTGGGTGGGTCTGGGGAGCAGACTGGGTACCATCCCCTACCCCATGGGTCAGTGATTCGGTTGTCAAACAGAGCAGTGGCAGGTTGTAGCTAGGGGATCACAGCCTCCCTGCGGGGTGGCAGGTGGGTACTGGCCACTTCTCCCACCCATTTGGTGAGGTCAGATGGAGGTTAGGGGGCCCAGGGACCATTCCCCCAAGTGACAATGCCAATGACAACCCTATCTCTGAATTCTGCAGACCAGCACCATATGGTGTGCCTACAATTTAGTCTGTGCTTTTGAAATTTGGTTTTCTCATTTGTTTTGTTTGTTTGTAATTAAGCAGGGCATGGGGGAGTGACTATTTAGCTCTCTCTGCCAGTACTGGAAAAAGTGATTTTGCCCCCCTGGTGCAGGACCTGCTTGCCCTGCCCCCACTTCTGCCTTTCTCCTCCCCAGCCCAATAATTAACCCTGGTGGGATGTTGTCTGGCTTTAGAGAATCATTTATTATTATTTTCATATTAATATTATTTTATATGTGCAGTAATTCATATGTGATATGCCACTTTTGTTACCATTGGAAAGCCTGTAATCAGCTATGAATGAGTCTATGGTTTATATGAAGGTGTCATATCTGTATTAGAAGCTAGGAAAATAGATGTATTCTGATTGTGTTTCAAGTTCTTGGATTCTAGTGCACTTAAAGCTGGAGGTCTACAAACTTTTGTTTCTCTTATATGCTATTAAGGAAGCTGCCAGGTATAGGGAGCCCAGGGAGAAACCTGCTCCAGACTGACCATGTGACTTAACTCCATTTTCATGCACCACCAATAATTTTAATGACACTTATGTGACCATATTTTTAAAGGTGTCGTAGGTGGGAGGAAAAAGCTCCTTCATTGTTCCAACTATTTTATCAAACTCACTCAGCCTTTTTACGCCCTTTCCAAGGTGTGACTCTGAGATTCTTTTTTCACCCTCTTTCTTGCTAGGTGATTTTTTTTTGTTGTTGTTATTTACATTATCTTTGTCATGTATTCAATCTCATCAGCTTCCATGCTGTAAGAGACAGAGCCTCTACGCTGTTTGTTTGTAATTAAGCAGTGGGAGGGGTTGACTGCAAGAAATGGCTTTGTGTTTTTAAACTACTGTCCTGATGTTTGAATCACCCCTGACCATCCCATGATCAGTTATCAGACCGTTCTAGTCATAGACATGCTAACTGATACTGAAAATACTCAATCCACCTAACTGTATTGTGAGCTTCCCTGAATCATTACCACCCCAGCCAGGAACGTGAATTGTCCGCTTGAACAAGTCATTATTTACCATCACCTCCCCCCCCCGAAAAAAACCCCTACTGTTCTGCCTTGAATCAATTGTTTCTTCTTTACAATAACCCTGACCCAAGTTGTGATGTCTGCATCTAGAAACTGAAACATCTCCACTGGAACTTCACCTTTTCCTTGCTGAGTCTGCCTGTCTCCATCCAGCACGCTAACCAGAGAACCAGCCTGTTTCCTGAGATCCTTTCTACTACAGCATGAAGGGACACCCCCCCAACCCCACTGCCACTCTCTCTCTCTCTCTCTCTCTCTCTTTTTCTAGGCCTAACACAATAGAATCTGGGTAATATTGTAACTGAGTGTTTTTCATTCCTTCTATGGTTATTGATGTTCTAACTGTCTGGGTATTTTTCTCTCCTTCTGTAGTTATTACTATTATTGTAAGTTTTAGGTACTTAGTAGTAAAATGATTTTTATAAGCAAGCCACTTGGGAAACTTTTAAAACTTCATTCCCTCAACTTTCTGTTCTTGGTTTCTTTATATTGCTTTGCAGCAATACTTCTTTTACCTAGCCAAAGACTTCTGTGATGCCCACAGTCCTGAAAATTTGCTCGTTAATGGGAATACGAGCCCGATTGACTCCAGGGCATACAAGCGTACCAGCTGAAAATGATAGCACGGTTGATGGAGACCTGTCTACATGGGGGCTAAGTCAATATATCTACGTCTCTTTGGAAGATGAGTACAGAGCTGGACTTTCCACATCATATGAGAGAGACAACAATGCCAGTGATGGGCTACCTACAGTAACCATCCTTCTTCGAGCACTGCTCACTTCATTCAGTTACAGGCGTCTATGTGCCACAGTGCACAGTTGGACAGAAAGCTTTTGCCCTAACCTGTCAGGACAGGGTCAGTGGTCAATGCCCCCTCTCTGCTGTATACCCCACCTATATATTTGACTCTGACCCTGACCCTCTCCAGTCCCTTATTTTCACCAACTCTGAGTAGCGGGAAGAGAGAAAGAGATCTGAATGTATGTGAGCAGCCCATCTAGAAGACGAACAGTTACTTCAGGTAACCCACCATTCTTCAAGTGCTGCTCACATCATTCAGTTACAGGTGACTGCTAGCTGTACCTTGGCTGGTGGGCAGAGTTAATGTTTCCCTGCTGTCAGCATGGCTCTGCCCAACATTGTGTCATCTCACGCCTGTTGGACGATCGCATAGTGCGTCATAAAGGTGTGCACTGATGACCATGTTCCTGCTCTGCAGATCTCCTGGATCAGGACCTGTGCAAAGAAGGCTGTGGACTATGCCTGCATTCTTGCCAAGTGTGCTCTGTGTGATGCTGTTTGGGTTTAGAGGACTGTTTATGATTTTTTTTTCATATTAATATTCCATATTTACAGTAATCCATATGTGATATGCCATGTTTGGTATCAATAGAAAAGCGGTAATTTGCTAGGAATTATTATATGATTTACATGTAGGTAAGCAGCCTTGTCTGGTGAGGAAGAAAAGAGGGCCCTCAAAATACTTCATTGGGGTCACCTGGTGACAGGGTTAGAGTCTTCTCCCTATGGCATTGATGAGTGGGAGGCTCTTGAGGAGGGTGGTCTGGAGAAGGCTGGAGTCAAGGACTCATCCTGGGAAGGCCAGTTCAACCACTGGCTAAACCATTCACTAAAGGACCGTGGCGCTGAGTCTTACCACGCTGGGGAATGGCCTCTGTCACACCAATGGTAGTCGGGCTGCACTGGCAGCTATGTGACTTTCTCTTGACTTTGTCAGTGCTGGGTAGGTAGACTGGGCTGACATCAGTGCTGCCATCACTTTTGGCGATGAGCCTACATGGGAGTCATCTTGCTGAGGTGGTGTTAGGGCCATCTTGCAGAACCACTTCCCTACTGGCTTGGCAATTGCCTGGGTCAGTGCTGGCTATGGCAATGATCTCTGGTGCCAGGGCTCAGTGACAGAGGCATTGGAAGAGCCCAATTTCGACCTTGTGTATTGAGAACCCAGCAAGCATGGGATAGACAGTTCAGAAGAGCTGGGGAGAAAGTCAGGAGCTCCCCGTCCTCCTCATGCTCTGGCTCATGTTGCAGGGGTGTAGTTGCTGTCCCTGGTGGCAAGTTAGCCCCTAGGGATGATGAGGAGTTACCCTCATCTCTCAGTCAACGTGGTGATCTGTCGTGTACTGAGGAGACCCAAGCCCTCGATAAGAAAGCCAGCTTGCCTCCAGGCTTTTTCTGTTTGAACAGCATGGGTGTTGGTAGTTGCAGGAGATCCTTTGCTGCCTTGAAGGCCTGTGGTGTGGTAGGGACAGGCAGCTGTTCCTGGGCCTTCTCCCCCAGTGGAGGAGGTTGGAGGAAGCTCGACCAGCGCCAATATGCCAGTGCTGAGTCTGATGCCAAGCGAGACTTCTTCGTCTCTATCGAAGAATGGCATTGAGGAGGCACCGGTGCCAACACAGCACACAGTGCCAATGGCTCTCTGGGTGCTCCAGAGCTACTGGGGGCCAGTTGCGATGTCTGCTTTCAGACCATAGGTCGGAGCCTCTGCTCCCTGTCCTTCTGGGTCCTCTTACTGAAGGACTGGCAGATGGGACATTTGTTGGTCCAGAGGGACATTTCAGACACTTCTCATTAAGGTTGCTCAACAGGAAGGCCTTACCGCAGCCCATGCAGGGCTTGAAACCAGGCATGGTTTGCAGCGAGTTGGCATGGAGTTCGTTTTCCAGGTGCTGAGTAGACTCAGGAGTGCTATCGGGACATGGAAGGATGATATCCAAAAACAGATTTTCAAGGTTGAACATAAAGTAGACAAGCACCTGCACAAGTGCAATGACAGTCTATTCTAGTACCGTCACTGAAGGCAGAAAGAACAAACTGGAAGGGGGTCAGCAACAGGGTCATATATGTAGCTGTAGTATGCGGCACAGAGGGAGTGTTAGCCACTGACCCTGCACTGACAGGCTAGGGCAAAAGCTTCCCAGCCAACCATGTACAGTTGCATATAGACACCTGTAACTGAATGATGTGATCAGCCCTTAGTTCCACTTGTGTAATCCAATGGGTTTAAATGGGTGACACATATGCAAGAAATGAAAGAAACTAACCAAAATAGTGTGTTTATTTCTTTTCACAAGCAGGATAAAAATAAGTCTCCAATTTTATTATATTTCAGGCAGATTTCATAGAATTGCAGAATACTAGGTCTGAAAGGGACCTCATGAGGTCATGTAGTTCAACTCACTGCTCAAAGCAGGACTACTCCCACTAAATAATTCCGGCCAGGGTTTTGTCTTAAAACTTTTCAAAGATGGAGATCCCACCTTTTCCCTGGATAACCCATTCTAGTACTTAGCTACCCTCCTAGTGAGAAAGTTTTTCCTAATATATAACCCAAACCTCCTTAGCTGCAACTTGAAACCATTGTTCCTCGTTCTGTCCTCTGTCACCACTGAGAATAGCCTAGCTCTCTCCTCTTTGGAGCACCCCTTCAAGTAGTTGAAGGTTGCTATCAAATCTCCCCTCAGTCTTTTCTTCTGCAGACTAAATAAACTAAGTTCCTTTGGTCTCTCCTAGCAAGTCATGTGCCCCAGCCCTCTAATCATTTTTGTTGTCCTCTGCTGGACTCTTTCTTATATGTCCACATCACTTTTGTAGTAGGGAGCCCAAAACTGATCACTGTATTCCAGATGTGGCCTCACCAATGTCAAATAGAGGGGAATAATCACATTCCTCAATCTGTTGGCAGCGCTCCTACTGATGCAGCCCAATATGCCATTGGGCTTTTTGGCAACAAGGGCACACAGTTGACTCATATCCAGCTTCCCATCCACCATAACGCCCAGGTCCTTTTCTACAGAGCTGCTACTTAGCTGGTCGGTGCCCAGCCTATAGCAGTACATGGGATTTTTCAATCCTACTTGCAAGACTTTGTACTTGTACCTGCTGAACCGCATGAGATTTCATTTGACCCAGTGATCTAGGTCTCCCTGAATCCTATCCCTACCCTCCAGACCACTGTCTGGTGCATTGGGGCACACCTTGCCCTCCAGCAGGAGACTGACCCTGCCCTTCCCAGGGACCCAGCTGCCCCTCGCTGCCAGCATCCCCGGACCCGGGATGGCCTTGGAGAAGGCCATGGGGCTGCGGGCTCTGCCTCAGGGGTGGCTCCCCCCTAATAAGCGCCCCCCCCAGTTGTCCCCAAACCACCACCCCACGTGCCCTGTCCCAGTTCTGTTCCCCCAACCCACATGCTTGTGCCCCCAATTGTGCCCCCACTCGACCCTTCCTGTCTCCCCAGTTCCGCCTTCTTCTACCCCCTTGTTTGTTTAAATAAGAACAGTTGACACAGATTCACAGTTTGTTGTGTGTTTTATTGGTTTGGGGTCAGGGTGCGGGTGGGTGGGGTGGGGGCTGGCTGGGGAAGAATGGAGGAGCAGGCAGTGTGGTGGGGTTCGCATGGCAATGTGGGTGCCATTGAGTATCCCCCCACACTTTGGAAAGCCCAGGGCAGCAAGACTGGTGATGCTGTCCTGCAGCACTCTCAGGGTGATGAGGTGTGGCAGCAGGACCCTGCTGGTAGCGTGGGCAACCTGCAGAGACACTTCCCCGATGGTGGATGTCCCAACACTAAAGAGCTGGGCAGTGGACCTGTGGGACTCAGGAGTGGCCATTTTCCAGAGAGCAATGACCATGCTCTTGTCCACAGGGATGCCTGCCCTCACCACTGTGTCCCTTCGGCGCAGGACTGGAGTGAGCTTGGCAATGAGCGAAGGTCTCCCTGCTAACCTAGAGGTTCCTCCTCCAGCACTTGTTGCTCCAGGTTAGCTGGAGAACCCTCTCCCACCAGTTTGTGCTGGTGCCCAGTGCCCAGCTGGGCTGTGGCACAGAAGGGGACGGGAAGCTATCGGTGCTCTGAGGGCCATGGAGACGATGGTCCGGGGCGCAGCTCCAGGATCATTGGTCTCAGGGAAAGTGTGTCCCACAGCAGGGCAGCAGCCTGCAGGCTAGCAGTGGGTCTACCAGGTGCTTGAGCATGGTATGGGAGCCGGGGAGCATCCCTAGCCATCTCTCTTGCAACCTCTTGGGAGTTGCAATGGACAGGGAAGGGCGGCCAGTTCGTGCTTTTAGGTGATTGGCTTGCAACCTGGCTGGCAACATGGCCACCAACATGGCCCAGTGAGAGGGCCATGTTATCACACCTCCCATGCTGCCCCTCTCCTAAAATAGAAATAGCATGTCCACACACAGGGCATGCTATTTCGATTTGAAGGGCTTCCCTTAATTCGAATTAAGTAACTGTTATTTCGAATTAACTTATTTTGAAATAAGGATTTTATTTCAAAATAACAGTTACCGTGTGGACATAGCCATGACGTGGATTGGAGCCCACAAAAGCTTTTGCCCAAATAATTTTATCTTTTGATGTTCCACAGAAGTTTTGTTGGTTTTGACATAGACAGAATCACCAGACAAAAATAGGATTCATGTTAGACAGGTTTTCTTATGCATGTTTTCTCATAGCTGATGAAATGCTGCAAAAATAGAGGATTATGTCTGTCAAAGAGAGCAAAAACTCAGGATTAGTACACATTTAGTAGGAAATTCAGTAGCATTCGATGAGACTTATGCAAGCTACACAGAGTAAGTTACATAACTGCTGTTAACTTCCCTTTAGCACTCCATTTCCACTGAGAAATGCAGTGCTAAGCCTTTTAAGGAGCCAGTTTAACTGAGTTGACTTCTGGGCTGATTGAGCGGGTCTTCATTGATTGATTGATAGATAGATTGATCTGATGGTGGTGAATTTGCCAACATCTGTATGCACATACCCTTAGAGATCCATTAGGACCTGACTTGGTATTATGTAAAAGTGTAGCCTACACCCCAGCCCCCCAGAATAGCCAGGCTTCCCTGCCCTGCACTGTTTACCTGGTCCTCACTCCTCATCTAATTTTTCCTTTAGGGGCCCTTTTGAATGGTTTAGTTTTTCTGCCCCACCCCAGCCTCAAAGTATCTGTTTTGTTCCCTGCCCTGCCCCTCAGCTTCCCTTACTTCTCTGCCCAGCACCATCCTTGGCTTTTGCTACTCCCACCTACAGTCCCCCCCATTTGCCTCATTGTTTCTATCCTGCCCTACCCTGCCTTTCAGTGTGCCTGTGACCACCTGTAAATCCCTGGATTTTTTGTTGAACCCCCACTCACTGCATCCCCTGATGTTATTATGACCTCCCTTTACCCAATGAAGCCAGAGGAGCTGGCACCTTCCCCATCCTGAACAAGATCCCTGTACCCCTCTCCTTTCAGCACCTTCCTCCCCTCCCTGCAGCCTTGCCAGGAGGCATAGGCATCGCTGCTGCTGGGCCTGCAGGGCATGGGCTCTGAATCATCCTGGCCATGTGCCAGATCTGACTCTGGGCTGCCTGCCATTTACTGGCAGTGGCTGGGGCCAGATCTGACATCTGGAGCCAAATCAGACCCAGGGGAGGGCAGTTGGTAGGGCCCAGACCCCAAACCTTTCTTGGGGCCAGCAAGGATCCTTCTGGGAGGAGCGGTCTGCCTACCTCTGCTTTCATTGTCCCCGACCCACCTCTGGTTACATCCTCCTCCCCTGCCCTCAGCCCAGCAGTGAGGAGTGGTTCCCCCTTGCTCTTCCCTCTGACCCTGCCCTGGTCTAGTCTCTACTTTCCACTCATCCCTCTAATAGGAACATGCAGAACTCCCAGGAACTCCATACCCTGCTTTCTCAACCTGCTACCACACCAACCCCTGCAGCTATCCCTTCAACCACTGCTGCCATTACTGCTACCACCATTGCTGCCATTGGGGCATTGGCAGTGGTGGGAATGGGGGAGCCTCTGCTTCTGCTGCTGCTGTGTCTTCCTTGACTGGTGAAAAGAATTTGGGAAAAAGGCGAGCAAGAGCCCAACTGCTGCCACAGCCCCACTGATGGCTGAAGCCCCTTTCCCCTGTGCTGTCCCCTCCCCTAACTCTGGGGTGTCTCTCCCCCAGAGTGTATGCCCAGGTAGCTACCACCCTTTCACCCACTGCCACCACTGAAACATTTGCCTGTGCCACCTCATCAAATACCATCTTAAGGGGCTGCGGCCCCTTCGCCACCCTGACCAGAGGAACAGAGTCCGTTACCTTCTGGTCTCCACCTCACTCCACATAGAGACCTACATGCAGGCATTGGCATAGGTGGTGGGGACCTTGGCAATTGTGGTGGTCTCCAAGATATCTGGGAAGGTATTCTTCTTCATGGCTTTGGAAGCCACCACGCAGGAGGTGGTAGAGAAGAGCCTGGAAGTGTGTGTGTGGGAGGTGCTTATGTTCTCCTTGCGCCCCTGAAGGACCTAGGTTTAGGATGGTTTTAACCTGCATCCCACTTTCCCTTCCCAATGCTGCCCTGTTCCTCCTTGTCTCTACCCTGGGGAAGCCCATTTCCGTAAGAAGCCCTTTCCCATTAAGGTGCAAGAACCATGCCCTCCGTCATGCAATATTCTTCCAATGGCAAGTACAAATCCAGCTGCCACTGGTGGGGCAACGTGACAGAGAGGTGCTCCAGGGGTTCTTTTTGGTGCTCCATGGAGGGGCCCAATATCACATTCACTATTCCTCAGACAAAGCTCAGTGCTATCTCTGCCAGGTCATGCACGGAGAGGGGGCAACTGGGCGTGGCATAGAGAGGGGGTAACAGGATCCCAACATTCCAGCAGGCACTGGCTGCACCATTGCTGGTGACCCTGACCCCCCAACCTCTACAGACAACCCTCCTCCATCCCCATCTAAGATTGCCATAGCCACAGCTTGGGACGTCTCAGTAGATTCCCCATCATGTCCGGGTGAGTGGCACCTTCAGACAATTTGGAATGCGACCTGTGGAGTAGAGGGCACTGCCATGATGGACCTAGGCATGGGAGAGGACACACACTGAGGGAAAGGTTCCTGGGCCCTTTTCACTCTGCCTTTATTCCTTCCATCCCAGGCACCCTCAACTTTGCTGCCTCATCCGACCCCCTCTAGCCAGTCCTGTGTTGGCACCTAAAGGGCTTGGTTCTCATTAAGGGAAAACATGGCAAGCATAAGAAGGCCTAGACCCTCCCCTCCACACCAGATGGGGAGGAAGCCCTCCAAAAGACATTGTGTGGGGACGTTGTCACGGATAACATCAGTGACCCTTCTGCTGTGCCCCCAGATGAGAACCAGTGGGTGTCTCCAGCCAAGGAGCTGGCCACAGCAGCACAGAGGGGCAGTACTGCCCCCCTATTGGAGGCTTTTTTGGATTCCACCCAGGGGAAGCTGTGGATGGAACCTCCACTGCTTCTCCTTAGTCTGCCATGTTCTCTGCACCTGCTGCTGGTGCCAAAGTGGTTTCCGCCCTGGCGTCTGGCAAGGAAGCCTCTGTTGTGGCAGAAGGAGACCTGCGCTCCATCCTTGCAGAGATTGAGGCCCTGAGGCTGACTCTTGTCGTTCCACGGGGGGATGACCCTCCACCAGCTGGCCTCAATCTGAGTGGCAACCTCCTCATGCCACTCTCTCCTCTCCCCACCACCCGCTGTCCCTGCCTTTATCCCAGGAACACCCCTGGAAGTTTCCACCTGCCTGACTGTGCTCAGTATTCCATCCACAGCCACTGAGCCACCTGAGGCAATGGTCAGCACTGAGCACCCACGTCTCGGGTTTCCATCCCTAGTGGGACAGCTATCTCCTTCCCTGCCTGCCTGTCTTCACCCATGTTCACCCCTGCATGATGCTGAGGCAATGGAAACAGAGCCCTGTCTGGCACCCATGCCCCATGTTGGTAGGGATCTGTCCCCTGATTCCCTGCCCATGACCCCCGTGCCCAATCAAGGAGAGCCACATGCTTCACACAGCCCTGTCCCCTCCTCTATCACTCCCACTGAGCTTGATGTCTCCCCTCCCTGACATTACTCAAACACTTTTCCCAGCCCCTTCAACTATTGCTGTCACCCCAGGTGTCGTGACCCTCCCCCTTTTACCCACCAACTCCCAGGGGATGGTACTCTTGCTCCCCCTTCTGCCCGGGGCTGCTGCCTTCCCTCTGCTGCTGTCCTCCTCCATTGGGCAAGGGGCTGAACTAGGCAGTGTGGTGCCCATGACATCAGCACTGCATCAGGGCTCCATGTCTGCCTTGGCTGGTTGCAGGGCCCTTATAGGGATGCGAGCAGGGGATGGCCAGGAGCATTTTGTCCTGGACCCTGTGGCACTTCAGGATGAGACAGGTATGTTCCTTGTTGACACTCCTTGGGCCAGAAATCAAGTGCAGCTCACCCTGCAGTACAGGGGAAATTTCTTTCTCATTCGCCAAACCATGAGGGCCATGCTGAAAGAGGGTAAAGGGACCAGGAAGAGGGATGACACAGCCTACCAGAGGGCCTACAGCTTCTGTGACTCACTCATGGCTTTGGGGGTCAGTCCTGGATTGCTGCATGGCCCGATGTAGGGGTATGGAAGGGGAAAACTCTGCATTTTTCCTACAGGAGACCCATACAGATCCAGCTGCTTGAGCTGGTTGATGGCTGGAGTGGAGGTCAGGGTGTTCCTAAGTCATTTCTCCACCTGCATGGGCCAAATAGCCACCCTGCTCTCCCCTGACCTACAGCCCAAGGTGCTGGCAGTTTCCAAGGTCATACTGGATTACCTGCAGTATCTCCAGTTTGGAGTGGAAGAGTTGTGTTGAACTTGATCAATGTCTATGCCCCAATATCAGGCTTGGACCAGGTCCATTTCTTCCAGCAGGTGTCCACCTTCCTCAGCAACTTGGATCCTCATGATTGCCTGGTCCTCAGCATGGACTTTAACACGACTTGAGGAAGAGAAATGCATGGGGATTGAGCAGTGCCCGGCTGCTACAAATGTCCTCAGGGAGATCATAAGCAGTTGCTTCCTGGTGGATGTCTGGAATGACCACTGCCTGGACAACCCTGTCAGCTTCATTTTTGTCCAGGTGGGGGAAGATTGGTCACTCCACTCCAGGTTGGATCCCATCTATTTGTCACTGCACCATTTTGTGTGAACCCATTCCTCCAGCATCTGGCTGGCCCCATTTTTGGACCACCAATTGGTGACCCTGATTGCCTCTCTCTCAGCAGAGAGGCTGGGCCCGGTCTATTGAAATTTCAATAATAACCTGCTGGAGAACTTGGTCTTTGTGACAACCTTCCAGGAGTTCTGGCTGGCCTGGTGGGGGCACAGGCCCGATTCTCCCTCCGCGTAGCATTGGTGGAATGTAGGGAAGGTGTCACTACATTCTGGGTGCCAGCTGTCAGAGGGATTCAGTGATAGAGCCGTTGGAGTGGGAGGTGTTAGAGCTGGAGAAGCATCTGGCCTCCAGTCCGGATAATACATCACTGTGCAGCATGCCTGGAGAAGTGGAAGGAGCTCTGGCCCCTTGAGGACCTTCCAGCCTGGGAAGCCATTGTTCAATCTTGCATCTGTCTCCTTTGGGAGATGGATAATGGCTCTCACTTCTTTTATCCCCTGGAGAAACTGAGGGGGCCAAAAAGCATGTCATATGCCTCCTAGCAGAGGATGTCACTCCGCTTACCACTGGAGGAGATGCGTAGAGGGGCCACGGCCTTCTATGCCAGCTTCTTCTCCCCAGATCTGACCAAGACCGCCACCTGCTGTGTGCTTTGGAACAAACGTCCCATGGCCAGCAAAGGTGACAGGGACCAGCTAGAGTTACGTCCATTTCTTGCCCACTAATAAACCTCCGGGCATGGACTGGCTGACCTTGGATTTCTATCATGTGTTTTGGGATTTCCTTGGCCTGGACCTCGTCATCATCTGAACCAAGTCTGCGGAAAGCAGAGTATTCCCCCTTTATTGTCAGTGAGTCATGCTGACCCTGCTGCCCAAGAAGGGGGACCTTCATGACCTTCAGAACTGGTGTCCCATCTCGCTCCTCAGCATGGAATACAAAATCATCACCAAAGCCACTTCACTGCAGCTGGGGTCCATGTTGCAGGCAGGAGCGCCACTGCTCCCATGGAAGGACCTGGGACACCAGCCCAGGCCTCGCCCCCTTCCAGCAGGCCATGCCCCTGGCCACAGGCCATGCCCGCTGGTCGGGGACGAGACGGGAGCAGCTTCTGCGGCAGCAGATGACCGGATTCCAGATCCCTGGCTGGGGACAGGGCCAGAGCGGCCACTGCTGCCATGGGTGGCTGGGACCCGGATCTCTGGCTCAACAGGGCCGGAGACCAGGAGAGACAGGGCCCCCCCAGACCTGGAGCACTGGAGCTGGGATTCAGGGCATGGGACCCATGTGCCCAGTGCCAGCGACGTCCCTGATTGCAGGACATGGTCCATCCCAACTAGACCTACACTGTCCCTGGCTGTTCTATCTTCCAACATCCTGCATTTGATCCAGGATTTCTTGGAGCCTAGGTATAGAGATGGTCATTTGTTCACCCTCCTGGGCCTAGACTAGGAGAAGGCTTTGGACAGGATGGATCATGGATATCTCCTTGGAACCCTACAGGCATTCAGCTTTGGACCCTGGTTTGTCAGGTTTCCCCAGGTGCTGCAGCCTCCACAGAGTGCCTGGTCAAGCTAAATTGAACCCTGACCAAACTGGTCAGCTTCAGGCGAGAAGTCCATCAAATCTGTCTGCTGTCAGGCCAACTCTATGCTCTGGCTTGGAGCCCCTCCTCTGACTCCTCTACCAGAGCCAGAGATAAGGCTGGCCCTGTCAGTGTATGCTGATGACATACCCCTGCTCACCACATCCTCCAAGTCCATTGTACCCACCAATTGGGAGGACCTCCTCACAGAGCCCCTGCTACACATCCTCCAGTTTAATGTTCAGGTGGCAGAGGCCCCCTCAGTGGAACAGAAGATGGTCCTGACAGATGTCACCAGGGTTGGAGAACTCCTGGATGAAAGTCAGGGGAGTGGATGGATCCATAGGCACTGGCTTGGCACATGGGGCTCTTTACCCTTCAAACCCCCTGGAGCCTACTCCAGGAGGTAAAGGCAGCCTTTCCACCTACTGCTTGAGCCTACCTTGAGTGGGTCCTTTGAGAGGGCACTGCCCACCCACCTCTCAGTCTTGGCCCTCTGGAGCTTTTGATTGGGCCCTGGCTTCCCAAGATCCCACTGGGTCTCTGCAGAGATCCTGAGTCTTCCCCTAGAAGAGGCAGGGCAGAGCCTGTGTTGTATTTACAGGCAAGTCCCTGCCTTCCACCTCCAGGGCCAACAGAGACTCCACTATAGTGCAGGTAGTCTGGTGTGGAGGCATCTGACACCTTTCCCTGCCACTTTCAAGAGCTCTGATATGACTGGCAGCTCTTTTATAAAAGAATAATGGGATCAGGATGGTCATCATGTTACAGTATGCAATCTCTTACACTCCCCTGCTTTTATTTTCCTCCCATTCTGTAAGTTCCCCCATCTTCAAAGCATCTTACAAAGTGAGATTTTTCTCCCATGAAAGCTCATGAAAAAAAATAAATCTGTTAGTCTCTAAGTACCACAGTATCCTTGTGTGTGTGTGTGTGTGTGTGTGTGTGTGTGTGTGTGTGTGTGTGTGTGTGTGTGTGTGGTTTTGTCATCCCCCCCGCTGGACTAGACTAACACAGCTGCCCCTTTGGAACCTAGCTCTTTTGTGTACATCCAAGAGGCCTTCAGCGATTCCTCTCTGAGCTGTCAGTCTTCTACCAAGACCTCCTCCAGACCTGGAGGCTCATCTTGGCCTTCAGATCCATTGTGGTCACTGAGATGGAGAACCGCCTCTCAGAATCCCTACTGTACAACCCCAGCTCAGTGTGCAGGTGGCAGAGGACCCCTTGGTGAATCAAATGTTGGTCCTGGCAGGCGTCACCACGATTCAAAACCTCCTGAACTATAACCAGGGGGACTGGATGGATTCCCCACATGCTGTCCCAGTGTATGGGACTCAACACTATGAACTCCCTCCGTGCCTACTCCAGGAGGTGAAGGCAGCCTTGCACCCTACTGCTTGAGCCTACCTTGAGCAGGTCCTGTAAGAGGGCACTCCATGCCCCCCTCCAAGTCCTGGCCTTCTGGAGTTTTTGATCACACCCTGGGCCTGTCAGCCCCCCTCAGCTGCCCCCTCCCCAAATACCAAGCCAGATGCTGGATTTGCAGCCTATTCTTTCAAATCAGGGCCAGCAACCAACTGTACATGCCTGTGCTCCATACCATCCATACTATGCCCTCGTGTCCTGCCCAAACACAAATGGCTGGACCTCTTACCACAAACGGAGGGTGTAGACCCCTGGGGGCAAGACTCCATTCCACCTTAACTCTGCGGCTAGCTGGGCACATTAGTTGGTAACTCCTCCATGGAGCCCTGAGCATGGGCATGTACTTGGCGCATGTCACCACACACTCAAACGCCTGCCTCTTTTGCAGCATTTGGGAGACCCTGGTGCATGCCTACCTTGAGTGTGCCAGGTTGTAGCCCCTCTTCTGATTCCTCCAGAACTTCTTATTGAGTTCTGGCTATACTTTTTCTCCACACTTGTTTTTGTATGCACTCACTGTCCATGGCCTCACAAAGTTGTGGGGCCTCCTTGCCAACCTCCTTCTGGTGCTTGAGGTTGGCTAAGCTGAGCCTCTGTGACTCTTGGGCCTATTTCCAGTCCCTTGTTTGTTCACAAATCCAGGCAGGGGTCCCGTGGGCAGTGTCCGCTGGCTTCCTTGACACCTTCAGGGAGCATTGGGTGCTGTCCGGGGTTCTCTGGTCAGTGACCCCTTCTGATTACCTTGTTTTGAACCTTTGACCCCACACCTGTCCCTATTATTTCATTTGCTGTCCCACATATTTAATTGAAATTGGGTCCAGTGCTTCTGTAACCTGCTTGGGTGGTCTAAAATTCATTCAGTAGCCCTTCTCCTGTGCCTAACAGAGCCAAACCCCTGCAGAAAGCAGCCAGAGAGCCAGGATCCTGTCTGTAAAGGGACTCACAGTGAAGTCTGCTCAAAGTTCCCATCCCACAACAAAATACTACACAGAATAAACATAACAATAAACTTTATTAACTTAACAAACTTTATCCTAAGAAAACCAAAATGAATTTAAACAGAACACTAAGAAACCCAAGAGTCCCAAAGTTCATGTGGAGTCACCCTTATCTCAGTTGCAGTCTTTAAGTCCTTCAGGCTTGAATGCAAAACAGAAGCAACCCTCATCTTCTCTGGCTGCAGGAATCTTCAGGCAAATGCCATGCAGTACTTTCTTCCTGCTGTGCAACCAGCACCACACAGTCTGTTTACTGGTTACCCAGCTCTCAGTTCCACAGCAAAATAGTGCAAAGCAGGAAGAAAACATCCCACAGTCCACTCCTGGCTCAGCTCTGCTCAACCACTCAATCACTGAGCACAAGGTCTCTGCAGCTCTCTCTGTGATTGCTCCTCTCCGGGCTGCTCCTCTCAGGTTTCTGACTCCAGCACAAAAACAGATACTTGTGGAGCATGCTCAATATACTACCACACCTTAGTTCCAGGAAATGCTGGTTTCTGGGCAGCTGATTTGCCCAGCAACAGTAACACACCCTGACTAGGTCTCATAAAGAGAGAGCCTGTTAGGCTTATGGGTTACACTTCCTCCCCTGACACTGAGGAAGGGACTTTAGAAATAGACCAATATTCCAATAGGACTAGCCATCAGGTCTGACCCTGTCACACTTTCTACACTGAGTATCTAATTAAAATTATATTTATCCCTTAACTTGTTTTTTTCTCTGGATCTAAACTAGTAAAGATACACAAATAAAACATGCATATTATTTGGTAGGTTTTGGCTTTAAATTTAAGAATTAATCAAGTCATATATTCCAGTGCCAGCAGGGACCACTGAAATCATCTTGTCCAATCTTTCCTACACCATAAGTCAGAAGACATGCTGTGACCCAGGCCTCCTAGGATAACCTTCTGATCTTATAACCTTCTGCTAAAATCAGGGCAAGCTGCAAAACCAGGGGCCAAACCCATAAACCACTGGCAAGGTGGTACTTAAACCAGTCTCCCAGTCAGTAACAAAACATGCTTCTGATTCCCTACTCTGGTCATCACCAAGCATAACAAAATAGAAACAGTCCCCTTTATTGCACATCAGCTCCTCTGGTCTCCATCTAGCCACTGAGTCTTTTAAAGAAATAGGTTTTCCTGAGCCAAAGGTCCAGCCTCATCACCCAGAACAATATAGGCTTCAATCTTACCCAAAATACCACATTGCCAGCCAATCTTTTAGTAACTACAACTAAAGGTTTAATATAAAAGAAAACAAACAAAATATGAAAGATGTTAAAGGGTCAAAATGAATCAAAGGAGTTGTGTGGCACTTTTTTTACTGGACTAAACTAACATGGCTATCCCTTTTGAAAGTGAATCACATACATACAAATGATTTAGAGTTCATAGAAAGCAAATCCTTGAAGAATCTGTAGTTTGTGGCTTAGTCCCATTCCTGTGGGTTGCACCCAGCACTTGGGGGGGGGGGTCTCAGTCCTTTGTTCAGTGCAGCAGAATAGTTTCAGAGTGTTGATTCCCAACCGTGATGGGAGGAGGAGACACCGGACTCAGTAGTTCTAACTGAGAAATGGGTTCATTTATTGAACACAACAACAGGGAAAATTTTTCAATGGGTAATCACAGTGACAGCTTAGTAATAACACTTGTTTCAAAGCATCAATTGAGGTAGCAATCAACAACTAAAACAGCAATCTCACAAGACTAACTGAGGTAGCAAATCTATATAAGTAACACAGCAAAACTGCAAAGCAAAACTGCAAGGTAATTGTAACAAAGTAAAACTGCTAGATATTCACAATAAAAGCAAATTACAAAGTAAAACAAACTGAAAGTACTCGTAGGGGATTTTTATATACATGCCACAACCCAGGCACCACTGACCAGCAGCATGAACACAAGGGGCATGGTAAGGGACATGACACGAGCTAGCTTTCCTCGGGAGATCCAACCATCAGAGTGATCAGTTCCGGCAGGTAACACGTGAACCTCCATAACTGCTACCAGTTGGCATCTCCTTTTTATAGGATTTTTAGCTCAGTGTTTTCTGGTTCCCACACTAGGGGAGGGTTTGTCATATTAGTGGTTCTGTAAGGGAAATTGTATGTAATGTCTTCTGTAGGACTGTGAGAAAGGTGCTGAAGTGTAGGCCTCGTTGGAGCCGTAGGTTGCTATGGTAGTGGGGTCGTTTCTCTGGCAAGTCATGTATCTAAGTTTCTTTAACAAGCGGCCTAGAGTTGATAGTTAAAGTGTGTTATCTCCCCATTCTCATGCTTTTTCTCCTGACCATCTGGACAAGGAATGTAAGCTAGACTGTCCGTCTTTGTTCTAACTGAAAAGGGAGTATTACCTCCTATCTCCTGCTCACCCTTCTTGGCACCATAGCCTCACAAGAATGTAAGGTCAGCATCTCTAGGCAGAAATTAATGAGTTTGCAGGTACTGTGGCTGCCCAGGATAATGCAAATGATGTCAACAGTAAACAGAGGCGGGGATAATTATATGCATTCTTTAATCATTAATATGTATTTAATAATGTTAATATAACCATATAAGGGTCTCTAAAACATTGTCAATCATGTAAGTATTATCATAGCATTATCATACTGTACTGGCTAAAAGTGTTGTGATGCTGCCCCTCGGGGCTCTCTCTTGCACTCGAGTTGTTGGGGGGGCCTACTCAGAGGGGCTAGCACTTCTTTGCTGCCCTCTGATGCAGTTCCTTTTGTTATTCAGCTGAATAATAAATCCTGAACCACACCTCGTTCTCTGCTAATTTGAGTCTCAGCTGGGAACGGGCCTTCATCACTGGGGAGGATCAGTGGTCTCTCTTTCCAGGTTGAGAGCCCTGATTAATTTGTCCCCCACAGTTCCCACGATTGAGTTAGTAATTTTCCAGTTAAGTTTTAAATTCCTAGGTGGGACTTAAATTTCCAGGTGGATCATAAATTCCCAGGTGGGTCCAGATTCCTAGGTGCTCATAAATTCCTAGGTGAGACCCAAGTTTCCAGGTGGGTCATAAATTCCCAGGTGGGTCCAGAGTCCTAGGTGGGTCATAAATGCCTAGGTGGGTCCCAATTCCCACGAGGTTAGTGCCTTTAAGTTATGCTAGTCTGTAGTCTCCCAGATTCCAGGTCAGAGCCCCCTACACTGTTCATAAGGGGTTTTTTAGTGTGCGCTTGGTGGCGAATGGTGTGCCCGGGCAAGCGGCCCCCTATTATTACATCGGGCATGAACACAGAGGATGGTGTTGGTTGCAGACAGACTGAAGATGAGATGGAGGTGGGGCTATTACCTTTCATCACCTTTAGCTCTCCCACGCTCTCAGAGTCCTTGCCAAATCAAAATGGAGCTGAGTCACATGGTCAGTCTGTGTGACTGACTGAACAGGTTTCTTCCCAGGTCCACTGCATCTGGGAGCTCCTAATGGTCAATTAAAATGATAATGGTTTTGCAGACACCTGGCCTGGGTTTGCCTCAGAATCAAATGACTTGAAACACTCATAAAAACAAATAGATTCCTAATTTCTAATACAGGCATGATAGCTGAATATAAACCATACAATTACTCTTAGCAGATTACAGCCTTTCTACTGATATCACACATGGGATCTCTCATATGGGTTATTACAAATATGAAATATTAATATAAAAATCTTAAACAGTCCCCTAGACCCAGACAGTATCACACTTGCCTGAACTAATTCCTGTATTCCCGGGTTAAAACGTATGAGCAGGGCTGCTACAGTTTACTCCACAATATTGCAGTGTAGCAGCTGTCAACAATGAGGCAACCTAGAGCCATAGGGATTATTTTGCTTTGTTTCTCTTTGTTTTTTAGTTGTTATGTGCCATGTTTTAGAGTCTAATAAATTAAGTAATGCTATATTGCAACCTTCCAGAAAGAGCATTTTATGTATTTTGTCCAACTTCTGTGTTTATGTGCCCTGAACACAATCATGGGATCTAAGTGGATTGTACCACGATGCAACCTAGATGTGTCAGATAATACTTTATACAGAAACTTATTTCTCTTTGAAAATCTTCTAACATAAACATCAACCCTACCTGCATCCAACTCATCCTCCATAGAATGTCACTGAGCTCAGCAGAATTACTTTTAGCCCCTTCAATTTTTGTTGGCCCCACATTACTAGGTTCTGTACTGCTGCAGGTTGTTGAGAGTGAACCATTCCACTCATCTGTCATGTCCAAGTCAATCACCACTTCATTGTACTAGTTCTCAAAAGTGACTGTAGTAACCCTTGGGGAGGAAGGGTTAATATCCTGGTCAGTGAGTACCAGGGGAGCCAAAAGGAAAAAAGTACAGGTTTTTAAATTGGAGCAGTAGCCTTTCCTGTGTCTGTTTGGATGCAGCAGAACTCCTGGAAGGATCAGGAAGAGGCCAGGTAGAAAGGCCTGAAGGATCCAGTGCAGTGACACCCTTTCCAAAGATAAGCTCAGTTTGTAACTAACCAGGCATGAGTAGAACCGGGAATGTTTACTTAGATGTGGTTAGGGTATTTCTTTGTTTTTGGTTTGTTTTTGGATTCCTATGTGCTGAGCACGTGTACCTCCTCCCATTACCCTGTAACTACCTAAGTTAAATCCGAGAGAAGCAACTCTCTGTGTTCCTTATCTATTCTTTCTAATTAATAATTTACCTTTTTAAAGTAAGCTCTGGTTCTGAAGGCAAGAGTTTGTGTGCATGTGCCTCAGATAACACAGCCAGCTACTAAAGGGGATTCTGTCCCAGTTCCAGCTGCTATCCCCACTGGGGCTTAATCAGTCTCCTGAAGAAGGAATAAATGTAACTGAGGGTACCTCACAGGAAGGAATTCCCAAGTGCACTTTCCTGGGTTTTCAAGAGGTTCTTGCATTTGGGTGATGGCAGCAATACCACTTCAAGGCAGAAATTGGGAGCCTTGGAGAGTTTTAAGACCAGGCTTTAAGGCCACTGAGTTTCAAGGCCTGTTGCAGGCCCCCCACCTTCTGTACTCAGCCTGCCAGAGTGGGGAAACAGCCTTGACAGCAACTTCCCTTTGTCACATACCATAGAATCATAGAAACTGGAAGGGACCATCAGACGTCATCAAGTCCAGTTCCCTGCATGCACGGCAGGACCAAATACTTTCTTAAAACATTCCTGATAGGTGCTTGTCTGATCTGCTCTTAAAAACTTCCAAAGATGGAGATTCCACAACCTGCTTAGGCAACTTCCTCCAGTGATTAATCACCCTGACAGTTAGGATTTTTTTCCTATATGTCCAATCTAAACCTTCCTTGCTTTAATTTAAGTCCATTGCTTCTTGCCATATCATCAGAAGTTAAGGAAAACAATTTTTCTCCAGCCTCTCCAGCCTCCCTGTGACAACCTTTTAGATATTGAAAACTGTTACCATGTCCCTCTCAGTCTCCTTTTTTCTGGGCAAAACATACCTAACCCTTTCAATCATCCCTCATAAGTCATAAGTCAAGTGTTACAGCTCTCTAATCACACATGTTGCTCTTCTCTGGACTTTCTCCAATTTGTCCACATTCTGAAATGCGACACCAAAAACTGGACACAGTACTGCAGCTGAGACCTAATCATGGCTGAATAGAACAGAAGAATTACTTCTTGTATCATAGGCCGAGGCACAAGCGGCTCCCTCACAGGGATGGCGTAGGGGATCCGTATGGTCCCAGACTGAGACACTTGCCCTCTTCCGCATCTGGGCAAGGGACGACATCCTGAAGCGTTTCAGGGCCAGCCACAGGAATGTGCACGTGTATGCTGAAATCGCCCAGGTGCTGTCAGACAAAGGCTTTGAGTGTACCACAGAGCAGGTGTGCTCAAAGGTGAAGGGGCTCCGGCAGGAGTATGCCCAGGCACGGGATGCCAGGGAGCTCCGTGGGGCAGCAGGTGCCACCAGCTGCCCCTTTTACGAGGAGCTCGACCACTTCCTTGGGGATAAGCCTGCTGGCCCACTGCACCGTAGGCACCTGTGGGACTCTGCTGAGGCATGCAGTAGCACCACAGAGATGGAGGAGATCCCCTCCGAAGCAAAAGAGCCCCTGGAGGTGGGTGAGAGCAGCCGCCCAAACAGAGCTCCACCCGCAAGCCCGGAGCTCATCCCAGAAGGGGAGCCCCGGACCAGCAGCCCCAAGGAGCACCCAGGGGAGCAGGAGGCAGTTGAGTCCAACAGGACATTGCACCGGACATCAGGTGTCCCAGTTCGTAAGTGCCCCCCCCCACAAGGCAGGGAGGCCCCAGAGTGCAGGGCATGAGTCCTGAGGGGGGCATGGCCCTGGGACAGTGGGGCTCGGGCCCGGGGAAGGGGGGCACAGGCTCTCCTATGCAGGCATACAGCAGGAAGGCATGTGGAGATAGGGTCCCATGCCCAAACAGGATGGGGGTCCCTCAACACAGGGTGGCAAAGGCAGACTTGGCAGCATGCAGGGCAGAGAGCCTGCAGCCAGCATGGCTGTCACATGGGCCCGGGAGACTTCCCGGGCCACATGCTGCCAAGAACAGCTCACTACCTACCATGGGCCATGAGGCCCCATGCCCCCTGATTGCAGGGTACAAAGAACCACCCAGCCTTGGAATCCTGTTAGCTGTCAGGGCAGGGGTGTTTTCTGCTCACAGGCTGCACACACCAAGGCTAGTAGGCTGACACCTAACTGTTCTCCCTTTTGCCCCTGCAGCTTGTCCGCCCACCCGCCAGCCTTCTCCCAGGAGCCCGCCACTGGCCAGCAGGCGGAGGAGGAGAGCCCGCCCCACGTGCAGCGACATCCTCACGGCCACACTCAAGCTCAGCCAGCAGGCAGAGGAGTCGACCCAGGCGTGACGTCTGTAGGAGGCCAGGCGCCAGGATGCCGCTGTCCGGAAGCTGCAGTGGGACACCAACGCCAATGACCACATCATGGCGGCAATGGAGCAGCAGGCGGCAACGATGGAGCAGCAGGCGGCAGTGCTGGAGTGCCAGGCGATGGCGCTGGAGAACATACACACTGAACTTCAGCGCAGAGGGTCGCACCTTGCCCCCCAGCCTGGGACTGCTCTTGCTGCTGCTGCGCCCAGGGACCCAGCTGCCCCTCGCCGCCGGCACCTCCACACCCGGAGTGGCCTAGGTGAAAGCTGTGGTGCTGCAGACTATGCCCCAGGGCTGCCTCCCCTGTAAAATGCCCCCCAAGTTGTCCCCAAACCCCTACCCCACATCCCCTGTCCCAGTTCAAAACCCCCACCCCACATCCCCTGTCCCAGTTCAATGCCTCCACCCCACATGCCAGTGCCCCCACTTTGAAACCCCCACCCCACATGCCTGTGCCCCCAATTCAATGCCCCCACTCGACCCTTTCCTCTCTCCCCACTTCCACCTTCCCATACCCCCTTGCTTGTTTAATAAACACATTTCACCCATGTTGAGAGTTTATTGTGTGTTTTATTGGGTTGGGGTCAGGGTATGGGTGGGTTGGGTGGGGGCTGGCTGGGGCAGAATGGAGGAGCAGGCGGTGTGGTGGGGTTCACATGGCAATGTGGGTACCATTGAGTATCCCCCCACTTGGCAAGCCCAGGGCAGCAAGACTGGTGATGATGTCCTGCAGCACCCCCAGGATAACAAGGCATGGCAGCAGGACCCTGCTGATGGCGTGGGCGACCAGCAGTAGCACTTTGCCGACGGTGGACGGGGAAGATATGGGCAATGGACTTGTGTGACTCAGGAGTGGCCATTTTCCAGAGAGCGATGGCCACGGTCTTGTCCACAGAGATGCCTGCCCTCACCACTGTATCCTTTCGGCGCAGGACTGGGGTGAGCTCGGCGATGAGATGGGTGAAGGTCTCCCCACTAACCTAGAGGTTTATTTCGAAATAACTCATTTCGAAATGGGTTATTTTGAAATAATGATGTATGTGTGGACATAGCCAATGTGGTCCTCCTACCCCACCTTGTCAGCTTGGGAGACCTGTGGGACGCCATGGATGGCCTTGCCACCCTTGGCTTCCTAAACTATGCAGGCATTTTAGATGCTACCCACATCCCCGTGTGAGCCCCAGAACACCAGGAGACTGAGCACCGCAACCACAAGCGCTAACAGTTGGTTGTCTTGCAGGCCCTTGTGAACCACAAGGGCATCTTCATCAACAGTTATGTTGGTTGACCGGGGAGGGCACACAATGCCTACATCCTTCAAAACTCTGACCTCTACAGGGGTATGCAGGCAGCTACCTTCCTTGCCCCACATGAGATCACCCTCGGGGACGTGCAGGTGCCAATCCTCATTGTTGGGGCTGCCACATACCTGCTCCTCCCTTGGCTGAAGAAGTCTTATACGGGACCCCTGGATGCTGATCAGGAGCTCTTCAAATGCAGGCTGAATGGTGCTGCCAGGTGGTGGAGTATGCTTTTGGGTGGCTCAAAGCCCAGTGGAGGTGTCTCCTCACATGCCTCCACCTCGCTGAGGACAGCAATGCTGAGGTCGTCAGTTTCTGCATCGCCCTTCATGATCTTTGTGAGTTGCAGCGGGAGAGAATGGCCCCCATCTGGGAGGACAAAGCGGAGTGCCTCACCAGCCTCTTCTAGCAGCCCAAAGCTGTGGCCCCAAGGGAGCATACACACTAAAGGGTGGCCGCCATGCAAGAAGCGGTCATAGAATCATAGGGTTGGAAGGGACCTCATAGGTCATCTAGTCCAACCCCCTGCCAGAGGCAGGACCATTCCCACTAAACCATCCCAGTCATGGTTTTGTCCAGCCGGGCCTTAAACACCTCCAAAGATGGAGACTCCACCACCTCCCTAGGCAGCTCATTCCAATGCTTCACACCTCGCCTAGTAAAAAAGTTTTTTCTAATATCCAGCCTCGACCTCCCTAACTGTAACTTGAGACCATTGCTCCTCGTCCTGTCCTCCGTTACTACCTAGAACAGTCGAGCTCCGTCTTCCTTGGAGCATCCCTTCAAGTAGTTGAAGGTTGCTATCAAATCCCCTCTCAATCTTCTCTTCTGCAGACTAAATAAGCCTAATGCTTCCAGTCTTTCCTCATAGGGCTTGTGCTCCAGCCCTTTAATCATTTTGGTTGCCCTCCGCTGGACTCTCTCTAGCATGTCCCTGTCCTTTTTGTAGTGGGGAGCCCAAAACTGAACACAGTATTCTAGATGTGGCCTCACCAGTGCAGAATAGAGGGGAATGATCACATCCCTTGATCTGCTGGTAACACTTCTTTTGATGCAGCCCAGTATGCCATTGGCCTTTTTGGCAGCAAGAGCACACTGCTGACTCATATCCAGCTTCCCATCCACCATGACCCCCAGGTCCTTTTCTACACTGCTGCTACTTAGCTGAATGTTCCCCAGCCTGCAGCAGTGCATGGGTTTTTTCCGTCCCAAGTGCAGGATTTTACACTTGTTCTTATTGAACCTCATAAGATTCTATTGGCCCACTGTTCCAATTTATCTAGGTCTCCCTGAATCCTGTCCTTGCCCTCCAACGTGTCTACTGTTCCCCCCAGCTTGGTGTCATCCGCAAACTTACTGAGAATGCAGTCTATTCCATCATCCAGATCATTGATGAAAATGTTGAACAGAACTGGCCCCAGGACTGACCCCTGGGGCACACCACTCATGACTGGTTGCCAGCTAGACATGGATCCATTGATTCCTACATGCTGAAACCGTTGATCTAGCCAGTTTTCTATCCACCCTATAGTCCACCTATCCAAGCCATTCTTCCTTAATTTGCCAGTGAGAATGCTGTGGGAAACTGTATCAAAAGCCTTGCTAAAATCAAGGTATATCACATCAACAGATCTTCTGGCATCCAGAAAACCAGTCATCTGATCATAGAAGGAAATTAGATTGGTCAGGCATGATTTACCCTTGGTAAATCCATGCTGACTGTTCCTGATCACTTTATTTTCCTCTAAGTGTTTGAGGATGGATTCTTTGAGAACCTGCTCCATAATTTTTCCAGGGATTGAGGTGAGGCTGACTGGTCTGTAATTCCCCAGATCCTCCTTTTTCCCTTTCCTGAAAATAGGTACTATATTTGCTTTTTTCCAATCCTCTGGCACCTCCCCCATTCTCCATGAGTTTTGAAAGATAATGGACAGCAGTGCTGCTACTTCATCAGCCAATTCCCTTAGCACCCTTGGATGCAGTTCATCCAGCCCCATGGACTTGTGCACATTCAGCTTCTTTAAGCAGTCCCTAACCTGACCTTCCGTCACCAAGGGCCTCTTTTCTTGTCTCCAGTCTGCCATACCCATGGTAGTGGGCTGAGAACTGACCCTACCTGTGAAAACTGAAGCAAAAAACCATTGAGCAGTTCAGCTTTTCCCTCATCCTCTATCATGAGGATGCCTGCCCCATTCAGCAAGGGACCTACACCATCCCTGATTCTCTTCTTGTTATTGATATACTTGTAGAACCCCTTCTTGTTATCCTTTACATCCCTCGCTAGCTGCAACTCCATTTGTCCTTTGGCCTTTCTGATTTTATCCCTGCCGTCCCTAGCAATATCTTTATATGCCTCCTTGGTCATCTGACCAAGCTTCCACTTCCTATAAGCTTCCTTTTTATGTTTAAGCTCAGAGCAGAGTTCTCTGCTAAGCCATTCTGGCTGCCTCACATGTTTGGTGTTCAAGGACCTCTTCCTCAGCAATGAATCATGAGAACTGGGCCTGCCAACAGATTCCCTCTCCTCCCCCAGCCCAATCATGCCTGACCTCACCCCACCCCATCCACCACCTGAAAAAAGCACCAACACAAATCATGGAAGTTTAACATTGTTTATTATCAATGGGGGTAGGGTTCAGGGTCATGAGAGCTTTGGGGACAGTATGAGGGTTAGGGACTTGTGGGGAGAGCTGTGATATGGGGGGTGTAACTGGGAGAAGGATGGTCTGGGTGAGGGGATGGGGAATATGGAAGCTGGAAGGGTTGTGGGGGCAGTCTCAGTGCCCTGTGAGGGTGTGCCCCAGCCTTCTCTGTGGTCACTGTGGTCTGGGGTCACTGGCAGTGAGGGACGACAGCCTCCCCATGTGCAGCTCCCTTGGTTGCAGGCGAGTTGAGGTAGTCTGCGATGTGGCACAGGCTGGCCTCCACATCCTGCTGTACCATGCTCAGCACCACCAGACCATGACTCTGGTGCTCCATGGTGGTGACAATGTAGTTGTCCATACTGGCAGAATGCTGGAGGAGTCCAATCTCTGCGTCCTGGCGGCTAGCCAGCCACTCCCGCCACTGCTGCATGGCCCTGTAGGCCCCAGCTCAGCTGCAGGATCTCCTGGAGCATGTCAACCTGGGTCCTGTGGGCCCTCCTCCTCTGGCCAGTAGCAGCTGCTGGGCTCCCAAGAAAAGGTAAATTGGGTGTCTGCGAGGGCTGTGTGGAGGGAGGCAGAGAATAGGGTTAGTATCATCCAGCTGCCTTGCTAGTGCGGTGGGCAGCCTGAGAGCAGCTGGCAGCTGGGCCCTGACTGTCCCCCTGCACCTGAGGCTGTGTCCCACAGGCACAACCCCCAAGGTATGTTTGTCCATGCCATGCTGCCCAAGTCATGCACAGTGTCCACAGTGGTGGGCAGTGGGCAGCCAGGTCCCACACCCATGCAGTCTCCTGAGGACACATGCCACTGCTGTGGGCTGCATGGTCTCAGCCCTTGATGCTGTCAGCTCTGGTTCCCCCCAACATCCTCTGGCAGCTGGACCCCATCTTGCTTGGGTCTGGGTCCCCTCACCACATGCTCCCTGGCCCAGTGCCCCATGGAAGGGCCTAGGGACCCCCTGGCCCCAGGATCCTGCATTTCCCCTTTAGCTCAGGGTCCTTTTACAGCTATTCCTCATCCTGCCCCCTCATTAGCCCTTTCGGTTAATAATATAGCCTTATAATCAAGTCACATAGCAAAGATTGCTCAGTGTGGAATTTGAATACCATCTCCATCCATCCCCCCCAATTGTTCCTTTATCTAACTATAAAATCCACATAATCCTTTTGATGCTAAACTCAGTCCTGCCCAACTCAGATTGGAATTTTCCTGGATTCCCTCTGGAGTCCAGCCATACTCCTGAATAGAGATGAGGGTACCCTGCAAAATATGCTAGATACTCAGTCTTCTCCAATGGTGAGTTAAATGCCCGCCACTCGTCTCCCAAGAAAAGAAAGTGAAATGTCAGTCAAGATCTAAAATGAAGACCCTATCTCCTGCAGAACAAAATGGAACTGCACATCAGTTACCTATACTGTATTTCTCACTCCTGTAGCTGCACCTTTGAGGCAAAAAGTCTATGCACTCTCCATTCACAGAGCACTAAAGCTAAGATCAAAGTTTGCTTTTCTCTAGATCTGAAAGGAAGTAAAGGAAAAAAATATATATTTTAAAATGATGTGGGGAGGGGACTAGATAAATTTGATTCTCTTTTCATGTAATCCATAAAGGTACTTCTAAATTTACACACGTGTAAAAGCAGAATCAGCCATGTTTTGAAAAAAAGGCACCACATGTTTCTTTTGCCACTTTCAGAAAATTTTATTCCCTTTTACAAAAGAAATCAGAAACTGTCCTTATGTCCAAGTTCCTTTGCCACATAAACCAGAAAGGGTATTACTCACATACACAAACAAAATGCTAAAATAATAAAGGCTCATTAACATTCAATGGCCTTTGGGTATCTAGGCTCCATTTAAAAAACGCACCCAAAGAATCATAGAGATACATACACTATACACAATTTTATACATAAACTCTGTGAAAAACACTGGACATGGTTAACTTCTTGATATGAAAAGACAGAAGGTATGAACAACCTTTTTGTCTGTGCAGTTGTAGCAAAACCAATGCCTTACAGCGGGGAATACCATTTTCTTTGTTGTAAATGCCAGTGCATTGACACTGCAGACCTTTTAAATGGCCTTATGGGTTTATAAGAAAAGCACAATGTTCACACCAAAATATTTATATAAGTAGCTCTCAGAAAACTCTCCCATCTTACATCTGAATCTTAAATTCCTTCTCTTTCTTCATGTTTCTTGACTAGTTCATCTTATTCATGAGATTATGTCTAAAATAAGGTGGAACATGAACTGTTCTCATCAAATTCACTCTTACCAGCAAATGGCAGTATTGTTTCTCTGTCAAGCAGTTTTAGATATGGAACATTCTAATTTTAATTCTCAGATTCAAGTGTAAACCTTCTGCCAGGCCAAGATGGCAGCAGCAAAGGGCTGGGTTCTATACCTGGGGGGTCCCAAACAAAATTACAACACCAGACTGGTTCAAGGCCCCGCTAACTCTCCTGGGAAATCATGTACTATTTTATGGGCACCCTAGAGGGGAAATGCTTTCCTGTTCACAAGCATGAGTCCAAGTGTAGTATTTAAAACTTTTAATCAGGGACATCGCTGGCTCCGGGCTTATGGGGCTCGAGCCCCGAGTCCCAGCGCCTGAGCCCCAGTTCTGCCACTGGGCCTCCCATGGCAACAGCTACCTTGGCAGCACGGGAGACCTGAGTCTCAGAACCCGAGTCTCGGGTCTTTTCCTAGGCCAGCGGCTCTCCTGCTTTTAATAGTAACATAAAAAGAATACTTACAGCGGCAATATCAAAACTAGCATTGGTCTGGAAATACAATGAAGGGCAGGATTCCTGCAAACTCCAATAAGCAGAACTCAGTTCACCCCAGTGCACATAGAGTGTGTCCTTCACTTCCCCATTACCCCCACACTGACCATCATTGTTTTAGTATCCACCTCTAAAAGGGGAAGCCTCAGCCTGCCCCACTAGTTGTCTTTTGCCACCTCTGAATCCATGCCCACTGTCCACCAGCCCCACCTACTGGTCACTCACATCTGCTGCTGCCTTCTCTCACCATCTGCTGTCCCTGCCCACTGGCTGCTAAGACTGCCTACAGGTCACTCAGACTTCCCACTGGCCACTCACATCACCCACTGACTGCACCCACTGCTTCCACCTGCTGGTCACTCACATCATGTTCTTCTTGCAACTCTTCAGTGAATTCAGCTGTTAGAGAGACTTTTCACCCTTAGTAATTTCAGCTCCAGGATAACAGACACTGCTTCTCCAATCAAAATAACAAAGAAGACCCCACAAGGAGTTATTAAGGCTATCTTGACAAAGGATGAGGGAATTAGGCATTGCCTAAGGCACGACTCTTTATAGAGCTGATGTTATTCTCCTCCCCCCTTTTGCTTTTACAAGGCTCAAAAAATAGAGTTGCTCATTCTTCCAAGTTCTCTGCCGCTGATAGTGACTTTTTCATCAGATAGGCTAAACAGAGTTTATATAATCGAAGGATAGCATATCATGAAAAGACAATATTTCATTTCTTTCTTCAATTAAAACACAGATATTGAAGGATTTGTTATCCCAAACCAGCCCATATACAATTTACCATCATGTCCAGCATCTATACAGTGAAATTATTGTGTGTACATAATTATACTCATGGAAATACAAAGCCCACACAAATCACTTGCTTCCCTTTTAGCTGCTAAGCAAGAGAAGAGCCCAGTCTCAGTCTAGACCTTGCTTACATCCTCCCCCCAGCTGCAAATTTTTCATCCCAGGAAAGCATGCTCCAGATTACACCCTCCACATGGGTTCTCCCAAAAGGGTCTGAGGGAGCCTACAATGGCTGCCACAAGTCTATGTGCTAGATGTATTACTTCCTCACTATTTACCCAAGGTATTTCATAAGTCAACCTGTTGACCAGTCTTATAACTCTGCCATGCCTACTGAGCAAAGGTCTGTCAGGAACTGTGGGGATGTCCTCTTGGCCAGCGCTGGTGAGGGTTCCTCATCTATAAGCACCAGCCCCTGCATTTCTTGTTCCAGTGCCAGCAGATCTAAGATACCAGAGACAGCAGCCACCTGTGTGTCAGGACTGTCCAATAGTCCACCTGCATCATTGCCAGTCTGTTGAAGGTCCTCAAGGTCAGAGAATGCTGGAGTAGTCAATGCAATATCCTGTCCTGGTACCATTGTCAGTGAGAGTTCCTTGGAAACAGGCATGAAAGCTTTGGCCATGGAGTTCAGAGCTGAGCTTTTGGAACTCTCGCCAAGTTCTTTTAATTGGTCCTGGAATCTGGTCCCCATCCTAGAGTATACTAGGGGAGTATCCTCTTCTTCAAACTCACTCTCAAAAGTGCCCAGTAAAGATAAGTTAGCCTCTGAGGAGCTATTACTCATGTTGAAAAGTGGAATCCACTTGGAATCCCTCTTTAACATTAGTCTGGCATTGTCCATTCCTTCAGCAGTAGCTACCTACTCTCCCACAGGAAGTAAGGGGTTCCTATGTACTGTCTTCACTTGTTCTGACCCAGCCTCAGGTCTAATCTTGTAAACTAGTAGATCTCCTAGCCTTTCCACTACCAGATAAGGCATTGCTTTCCATCGATCAGCTCTCTTGTGTTTGTCTGCCGCACCAAGGTTGTGTAGCAGTACTTTGTTTCCTGGCTGGAGGTCTTGTGATTGCATCCTAGCATTATATTAATGCTTGTGTCTATCTGAGTTCTGAGATGCAGCTGTTGTAGCAAAACTATATGCCTCCAGTTGCTTTTCTTTCAGTTATGAAAGATATTGTTGATTCATCTCATAGTTTTTCCCATCCTCAGACACACCAAAACATAAGTCAATGGGTAATCTTGGTTCACTTCCAAGCATCAAAAGATGTGGGGTGATGCCTGTAGCATAATTTTTTTTTCTCGAGTTGTAGGCATGCACCAAAATCATTGCATGCTGACTTTAATTTGCCTTTTGTTCTGGCCACAAAGTCCCTAGCTTATTCAACAGGGTTCGATTAATCTCTCCAGAAGAGGATCACCTTGGAGGTGGTAAGGTGTTATCCTAGATTTCATAATTCCAGTCATCCTCAGCACTTCTTTCAGGAGACTACTTTCAAAGTCCTGTCCCTGGTCAGAATGTATCCAAACCAGGAATCCATATACTGAAAAATATTCTTCCTACAACACTCAGGCAACAAGATGTGGCTTCTGGTCATGTGTGGGGTAGGCCTGTGTGTAATGTGTAAAATGATCTGTCACCATCAAGATGTTCCTCGCATTCTTTCTGTCTCCTTCCAAAGACAAGAAATCAATGCATACTGGCTTCACTGGTTTGCAGATGATGATATTCTTCAAATATGTTGCTCTAGTGGGCAAAGTTTTCCACTGAACACATTGAGTGCAGGACTCACATTTCTGGCACACATCTTCTGCCATCTGGGCCCAATAGAACCTAGTACAAATGAGGTCTAAGGTTCTTTCCATAACTAGGCGCCCATAGTCATCTTGCAGGGCCCTCACAGCCAGCGCTCTGAACTCCTTAAGAAGTACTAACAGTGTCTGTTGCTTTTGCTAGGGGTCCATCGTGACCTGGGTAAGCACACCCTGAATCGGTTCAAGTTTGTTCCATTCTCTTAATAGCAGTTTGCAGTCAGAGTAGATGAGCCAACGTTGGCTGGGTTTTGTCTCTCTTTTTTAGCAAGTAGTACTTCTCAAATGTCAGCGTCTTGCACCAGAGCTTTTTGGCAGTCACCAGTACCGAGCTTGGGCAATGGGAACTGGTCTAATACAACATAGTTCACTGAGGCAGGTGGGACACTTTCAGGAGGTAAGCCCAGAGTCTCTGCCAAGTGACTGTGAGGCTCCCCTGGCCCTCAGACTCTTGACAATTCCTGCTGCAAATAGCTCTGACTCCCTGCACAGGGATCACTATTTGAAGCTTGTGGATGCCATGATAATGCATCTGCATCTACATTGCTTCTTCTAGATCTATACTGGATGCTGAACTCATAGTCGGCTAATGTAGCCACCCATCTTTATCCAGTAGCATCCATCTTGGCACTTGTCAATACATAATTCATGGGTTGTTGTCTGCCAATACCTGAAATTGGGCATCGTACAAGTAGTCTCAAAACTTATTAGTGATGGCCCATTTCAAGGCCAAGAATTCCATTTTATGAGCAGGGTAGTGGGTCACACTTTCTGATAATCTGCAGCTGGCAAAGGCCACAGGATTCCATGCAGGGGTGTCGCTGGCACCTGGCACACAGAGCACATGCGCCGAGTCCCAGCGCCAGTGCCCCGCGTTTGCGGGGCAGCTCCTGCCTCTCCCAGCCCCATCCCTGGATGGAATCTGGGCCTGGCAGTGCCTGTCTCTCACGGCCCCATTCCAGGCAGGCCGCCTGCATTTCTCGGCCTATCCTCAGCTGGGAATTGAGGGCCAGGCTGGCAACAAGAGGAGCCCAAGGACAGATTATGCCCAGTCAAGGAATTGGGGCCATGAGGGGGCAGGACCTCGGCCAAGGGAAGTGGCCCATGCCCGGGGCCCAGGTCTTTCCCTGGGGCAGCAAATCTCCTGATTTCATGTACCTTCAACTTCCTGGTATAGCACAGCTTCTAGCTCTTCCAAACTAGCATCTGTGAGTAGAGTAAATGGTGTGCCTGGGTCAGCAAAGTTAAGGACTGGAGCATGAGTTAGGCAACTGATTATTTCTTGAAAGGCCCTTTCACGTTTCTTATCCCATCATAGTCCAAAGGGTTCTAAGGGGCCATAGTGTCTTTGCAAAGGAGGCCTTGTAGATACCCCTTTATTCTTAGCCTGTGTTTTATTCTTGCTGGGTGGGTATCTCCTGGTAAGGTCATACAGAGGCTTTACAATGGCAGCAGAATTCTTCACAAATCTGTGATAGTACCTGCTGAATCCTAAAACTGTCTTGAGCTCCTTTTGGCACAGCCATGTAGTGAGTGCATTTATTTTATCTGGATCAGTACTCAACTTCCTGGGACACAGTATGACCCACATACTTCACTGATGTCCTACAGAACTCGCACTGATCAATTGAAAGTTTTAGTCCATAAGCTACCAACCTGTCTAATACTTTAAGAAGTCTTTCTTTGTGTTTTTCCAAAGTTCTTCCAAACACAATAAGGTCATCCAGGTAGACTAAAACTTACAGCAAATTCATATCTCCTACAACTTTTTTTCATAAAATGGTGAAACGTGCCCAGGGCCCTTGAAATCACTTGGGGCATACATTCAAATTGATAAAAGCCTAAAGAACATATGAAGGCTGTCTTCTCTTTATCTTCCTCTCACAGTGGGATCTGATAGTATCCACTCTGAAGATCCAAAACCAAGAATCACTGACTCCATAACAAACAGTTTAGGGAATCTTGGATTTAGGCATGGTGTACTAATCAATTATGGTTCATCGGTTTAAGGTACAGTAGCCAATGAACATTCAGATTTGTCCACCTTTATTATGGACCTTGACAATAGATGATGTGTATGGGCTGTTGGATTCTATAATGATGCCATTCACCAGTAGCTCCTACAGGTGGTGTCACATGCCTTCCATTTCTGAAACAGCAATCTTCCTAGATTTCTCCTTGAAAGGTCAAGAGTCTTGGAGTCACATACAGTGTTCCACTCCTTTTGTACATCCTACATCCCAGTCATTAAGTGAGAAAACTCTGGCTCACAAAGCCTCTTCCTCAAACAGTCCCTCTGGTCCTCAGGCAGTGACACGTCTCCAAAAGCAAATCTTGAAGGATCTATTTCCATAACCTCCATTTCACATTGGGGTTCCATAATAGTTTCAGGCTAAAAGAAATCTGTTGTCTTTTGCCCTTGCTTCATGATGACAGCACAGCTAGCTTCATTAGTCATCAATACAACCATCCTTTCCTGGGCTACTGCGGGTAGGGTTATGACTCCACTAGGGACCTGTACTCTTTCAGGAAGTCCACCTTCAGCTGGATGCTCTGCCATTGATAATGTTCCCTTGCTGGTTCTTAAGTACACATGACAGGTATTTCCTTTTCTGCCTTTGCAGGCATTATTACATCAGTGCTCCCATCAGTAGCTCAGACATCTCTTTTCTAGAAAAAAAAAAAAAAAACAAAAACCAACAAGGAGTCATGTGGCACTTTAAGACTAACAGATTTATTTTTCACATGAGTTTTCGTGGGAGAAAATCCCACTTCCTCAGATGCTTCGAAGATGGGTGAACTTACAGAAAGGAATGAAAATAAATGCAAGGGGGTGCAAAACATAGGATCAGGTCATACAGTAACAGTTTGCTGTTACTGTATGACCTGATCCTATGTTTTACACCCCCTTGCATTTATTTTCAGAGTAGTCTGCAGGTTCAGCTGTGAGACTGGTGAGTCTCATGAAAAGGGGCCTCTTCTCATAGGGATATAAGAATCCATGATCGGTCAACCAACTCTAGCATAGAGGGGAGGATATGAGGAAAACAGAGAAGGTGTTTTCCCCCCTTTTTGGGTTGGGGACATCTCTGCTAAGTTCTGAGGGATTTCTACAGGAAAGGAAGATGGCAGCAAGAGAATGCCTGGGGCGGTTATCCCTGGTGGGCCTGGCAGTCTACAGAGGGGAGCCCTGTGGGAGCAAGAGTTCCGGGTACCCAAGGGGCTGATCTTGTACTTCACCTTGTTGAGAGGGCTGGCATTCCCTATGACTGTGAGGGCTGGGAGGACAACTAGGCATTTGCGGTGGATGCATGCCCAAAGATCAGAGCACCACTTAACAGGAGATCTGTGTCTTCCACAAATAAGGACATTTCCTCAAAGGGAAGGTCTTGCATGGCTGTTGGGTGTTTTGAGGCAGGCCTACCTCCTGAAGCCCCGCCATGCACCTCATAACAACAGCAAAGGCTACCACTTAGCTTGCTGTATGTGCAGCATCTCATGCACCTAAGAGCAAGTCCCGGGATGCCAGTCAGCCTTCCTCTAGGAGGTGCTCAAAATCTCCCCTATGATCCTGGGGAAGTAGGTCTAAATCTTTTTAAGGAGTCCCATATATCTAAGGCGTATCTAGCCAGCAGCACTTGGTGGTTAGCTATACATAGCTGGAATGCCAAGGTTGAGTACACTTTTCTGCCTAGAATTTCCAGCTGTCTATCCCCTCTGGACCTTAGCATGGGGTCCAGAGGGGGTTGTACTCCTCACCCTAGGGTGGCTTTGATCACCTGGGGACTCAGACACAGGTGACAGGTGAGGAAAGGAAAATCCTTCGTTGGGATCTGGTATTTATGTGGTGCTATGTCTGACTCCAGGGGAATAGAGGCGGGACATTGCCATCAGACCTGGCAATGTCATGCATGCTGGAGCAGAGCTTCCCAACCAGTGTGCTGGGGTACACTGGTGTGCCGCGGGAATACCCAAAGTATGCTACAAGCATGCCCGAGAGCTGGAGTTAAATTTCCCTCCCTGCTCAGCCCAGCCATGTGAGCTGGGCAGGGCCGGAAAAAGGCAGGGGTTAAAGTAAGGGGGAAGGCACTGGAACACAGTCTATGGCATTCCAGGATACTTCAGCCCCTACAGTACAAAGCCTGACAAACTCCTGTATTTTAAACTGCCTGCCAGACAGAGAATGTGAGGGTAAAAAGAAGAACAGCACAGTAAAAAGGGGACCATGTTCTCCTTTTGCCAGACAGCTGGGAACCGTACCCTGGAGGCACACATGCTAGTGGTGCCCACGAGGGTGAGCTGGACTCAGCCACTCCTTGCTCTAGGGGGTCTCCCAAGGCCACTTGCCAGTGGCAAGGCCTGCATGCTCTCCACCCTGCCCAAGATGCAGCTGCATCTTTAACAGCCAGCCCCTGTTAACCACCTTCAGGCACACAGGGGCCTGTGACCCTGGTGCCACCTGTCTCTATGGGACCCGTGGCCAAAGGGGGCCTAGGCACCCACCGACCCTGTGCCCTACCTGCCCCTCGCTGCCCGTGACCTGCTGGACAGGCCCAGCCCTGTGTGCCTCAGTGGGAGGGGAATACTTACCCACGGGGGCTCCAGAGGTCTGGCACAATATCCTGGGCTCCGTGTCGGACCCAGGGGCTGAGATGGTGGTGGGCCCCTGGTCCCCCAGGCTGCTTAGCGCCTCCAGGCTGGCAAACAGGTCCGGGCTGCTCAGGGTGGCCTCCGCCACTGGTGGTGCTGCGGCTGGAGGCCCCCCGATGGAGACATCAGACCCCAGTGCCTCTGGGCCTAACGAGGGGCTCCTCTGGATGCCTGCATCCAGAGCCTCAGCGGAGAGACCGCTGGTCTCTGGACCCAGGAAGCTATGCAGCTCCTCATAGTAGGGGCAGGTGGCTGCACTCCCTGCCCCCTGGACCTCCTGGGCCTCCCGGGTCCACGCATGGTCCTGCCAGAGCATTTTTATTTTGCTCTGGACCTGGTCTGTCATGTGGGGGTGGCCCTGCTCAGACATTGCCGTGGCAATGTCCGAGTAATTGTCCCGGTTCCGGTGGGAGGCCCGGAACTGGGACATGAACTCTGCCTCTGCCAGATCCCGAGGAGGCAGCGAACCTCCTTGGGGGTCTATATAGGGGCCCAGTGTCACCCCCCAGCGGCAGCGCCTGCCTGGGCAGCCATGGCTGTCAAAGGCTCAGGCCACGATACCTGACAGGCACACCCTGACAGGAACTTCCTGTTCCCCAGGGTGCTGTGCACCCTGGGAGGAAGGTCAGACGGTTATTTCAAAACAACGCTTGTTTTGAAATAACATGTCCGGACGAAGGTGGTTTCAAAACGAGCCATTTCAAAACAACCGTCATTTCGAAACAGCATGTCCCAACGGGGTTATTTCAAAACAACTCATTTAGAAATAACCATTGTTTTGAAACAGAAGTGGTTTAAGCCATTTCGAAACAACAGCTCTTGTTTCAAAACAATGGAACAAGAGAACGTCGTTTGGACATGCCACTTCTTATTTTGAAACAAGCTCTGTTGTTTCAAAATAAAAAGCCTGTGTGGACATACCCAAGGTGTGCCATGGCAGCGAAAAGCTTGGGAGTCACTGCACTAGGGTGAAGAGGCACTGCTATAGCATCCATTGGGGATGATACACCAGGATCAAATAAGGGGTCCCAGTCCCTCCCTGACTGGTTCAGCCTCTAGGCCTGTGTGGGCAGATACCCAGCACAGAAGGTCAAAGTGCGCCATCGTGTCCTCCCTATAAGCTCCTGGCTTGGGGTTCAACTCCCTATCCGGGTTAACAAGTATGGGCTCTTTAGTACCATGGTAAGCCCTCTGTGAAGGGACTTCTCTCAGCACCAACCATTCTTGGGGATGGTACTGGTAGACACTCGATGCCAGGGACCTTCTGGTTTGTCTGCCCCTTCTAGAGGGGGTACTCTCCTCCTCCCGACTCAGGGAGTGGGAGTTTTCTGGTGATGCAGGTGGTTTGACACCAGGCTGAATAGATGGCACCAGTGAAGCAGAGTGTGATCTACAGTGATTTAGAATGTAGCCTGGGGCGGTACAACCTGGCATCCTCGGGAAAGCTTCTTCTTGCGGTGCTGGAGAGCTTAGCACTGTACTATGTGCCGGAGAGCAGTGCCATGAGGCAGGAGTCCATTTCCCCTACAGGAAAGCAGGCTTTCCTCTCTGTTTAGGGGGCTTCAGAGGAGTGGAAGTAGGCAAGAGCAACCGAGTCTTTGCCACATCAAAGGCCTCCAGGGTGGTTGAAATTTTCATCGCTTCATGCCCCCACTCCCAGGAGGGTCCTGGTCAGGGGCAGCTGGACCGGCGGGAGCGCTTCAGCACCAATGTTGTCACCGACCACATCTTTTGCTCCTGAAGGGAGCGGCACCGAGAGGGCTCCAGTGCCAACCTGGCATACAGTGCCAGTGACAAAGGCAACCCTGGTTCTTTGGGGGTAGCCTGCCACACTTACTTTAAGGCCAACACATGATGCCTTTGCTCCCTGTATTTCAGCATTCTCAGCTTGAAGGACTAACAGATGGAGTAGTCAGTGGCCTGGAGGGACTCACCCAGGCACCAAAGGCACTCCTTGTGTGGATCATCCCATGAGAAGCCCTTGCCACAAGAAGCACAGGGTTTGAGCCTGGCGTCTTTGGCAGCTGTTGGGAGCGATCTTCTAGCTTTGAACTTGCATGTTCCATAGAACCACTGGCTCTTGGTGGAACGATATACATGAACAGCTCCTCTAATTTCCATGGGCAGCTTATATAAAGAAACAACGAAAGGCACTTGGTTCTCAAGAACAGGGCTACTCCAAAACCAACTCTGCGGGTGGAAAAAGGGACTGGGAAGGGTCAGGGTCAGGGCTGTTTATATAGAGCCATGGGAGTCACCGGAGGGGGCGTCAGACACCGACCCTGCTCTGACAGGCTAGGGCAAAAAGCTTCCAACCAATCGTGTGCTGCGGCACATAAACACCTAATACTCAATGTACCCTAGTACCAGTCAAAGAAGAACTATTATTTACTGCTTTCATGGGGATTAGGTTGTGATTCTGAAAGCTGACCTGCCTGCTGTAAGCACAAGTGAAGAGATAAACAATAACCGCAAGAGGGAAGCATGGCTTTACTTACTACACTCCTTGAATGGTTTGATCCATCAGTCTCTCATTATTGGTTTATAATTCACCTTAAATGTAACAACAACACCAGAGACTGCTTCTCTGTTCAAAACAACAAAGAAGACCCCACAAGAAGTCATCAAGTCTATCTTTTAACAGTGAGTGAGGGAATTAGACATTGCCTAAGACACTAACTACTCTTTGCAAAGCTGATGCTATCCCACCCCCCTCTTGCTCTTATAAGTGTGAAAAACAGAGCTGCTTTCTCTCTTCCAGGTTCTGTATTGCTGATGGTGACTTTTCCATCAAATAAGCTAAACAGAGTTTATACAACCGAAGGGTAGCATATCATGAAAAGACAATATGTCATTTTCCCTCTTCAGCAGGGCCATAACTACCCATCTCGGTCCCTGGGGCAAGCACCTTGTAAAGCGCCCTCTCCCAACCCCGGGTTGATCCATCCATAACTGCCTTCCAGCGGTGACTGGGGATGGATCCAGAGCCTCGCTGCCTCATGTACCGCTGGTGAGTTATTGGAAGAAGTGGGGGTGCCGCCCTCACCTGTAGGCTCTGGTGTGTCAAGCTGGGGGTTGGTGGGGCTGCACAGTGACGGGGACATGGCTGGCTACAGCTGCCACCCTTGGCTCAGCGCTTGGTTCAGCATCTTCATTGTTCATCCTGCCCTGCACCATGGGAAATATGGGTTGGATAGGTGGACTATAAGGTGGATAGAAGACTGGCTAGATCAATGGTTTCAGTGTGTAGGAATCAATGGATCCATGTCTAGCTGGCAACCAGTCACAAGTGGTGTGCCCTAGGGGTCAGTCCTGGGGCCAGTTCTGTTCAACATTTTCATCAATGATCTGGATGATGGAATAGACTGCATTCTCAGTAAGTTCATGGATGACACCAAGCTGGGGGGAACAGTAGACACATTGGAGGGCAAGGACAGGATTCAGGGAGACCTAGATAAATTGGAACAGTGGGCCAATAGAAATCTTATGAGGTTCAGTAAGGACAAGTGTAAAATCCTGCACTTGGGACGGAAAAAACCCATGCACTGCTACAGGCTGGGGAACATTCAGCTAAGTAGCAGCAGTGTAGAAAAGGACCTGGGGGTCATGGTGGATGGGAAGCTGGATATGAGTCAGCAGTGTGCTCTTGCTGCCAAAAAGGCCAATGGCATACTGGGCTGCATCAAAAGAAGTGTTACCAGCAGATCAAGGGATGTGATCATTCCCCTCTATTCTGCACTGGTGAGGCCACATCTAGAATACTGTGTTCAGTTTTGGGCTCCCCACTACAAAAAGGACAGGGACATGCTAGAGAGAGTCCAGCGGAGGGCAACCAAAATGAATAAAGGGTGTGAGCACAAGCCCTATGAGGAAAGACTGAAAGCATTAGGCTTATTTAGTCTGCAGAAGAGAAGATTGAGGGGGGATTTGATAGCAATCTTCAACTACTTGAAGGGATGCTCCAAGGAAGATGGAGCTCGACTGTTCCCGGTAGTAACAGAGGATAGAACGAGGAGCAATGGTCTCAAGTTACGGTTAGGGAGGTTGAGGCTGGATATTAGAAAAAAAAAATTACTAGGCGAGTGGTGAAGCATTGGAATGAGCTGCCTAGGGAGGTGGTGGAGTCTCCATCTTTGGAGGTGTTTAAGGCCCGGCTGGACAAAACCATGACTGGGATAGTTTAGTGGGAGTGGTCCTGCTTCTGGCAGGGGGTTGGACTAGATGACCTATGAGGTCCCTTCCAACCCTATGATTCTATGATTCTATGAAAAGCCCCGAGGGCTACCAGCTGCAGGCAGGCATTGGGCTGCTGCGCACAGAGTCATGGGGGGGCACTGCTCTGGCCAGGGACTCCAATGGGCCTCAGGGTGATGCACCACCTCCAGCTAGCAACTTCCTCATTGGGGCTGCCAGGGTCATGACTATGAGCCAGGTTTGGCTGCCAGCCATGCCCCCCTTGCTGTGCAGCCCCGCCGTCCCTTGGCCCTACACACTGCACACCACTGTTGCCAGGCCTGGGGCCACCCTGGATCTGCCAGCAGCTCCCAGCTCCCTGACTCTCTGATGGCCCTGTTCCTGCCTGCTCAGCCCGGCAAAGCCCCAGGTGCTGAATTCTAGAGGGCCATGTACCAGGACTGGCCTGGCACCCCACAGCTGTTGGGGTCCTGTTCCTCATGGCCTCAGCCAGCACTGGCACATTGTCCTCTAGAATTCAGTCTCTGGGGCTTTCTCCACTCGCCCCAGCCTAGTTACACCCCTGCTCTTCAGTTAAAACACAAGTATTGAAAGATTTGTGATCCAAGCCAGACCATATACAACTTACCATCATTCCCAGCACCTATATAGTGAAATTATGCAAAGTACCTAATTATACTCATGCAAACTGAAAGCCCATGCAAATTGGTTGCCCCCTTTTTGGCTGCTAAGTAAGAGAAGTGCCCAGCCTCAGTCTACTCTGGACCTTGCTTACACAATCAGTCAGTGGTGCCAATACACAACATCCATCAGAATATACCTGTAAACATGATGAGTTTTATTTCTTTTCTAAACTAAATTGTGATTTCTTACCTGAATAGAAGAATCCGAGACCCTTACCACATGCTCACAGCAGCAGTTGTCAAACTTTTTTCCTTGGTTCACAGCTCCGGACTCCTCTGCCATGCTGTGACCTTCCACTGAAAAAAAAGTGGCCATTGCCAGAAGATTGAACAGTGGCCATGGCTGTGGGGGATGAGAATCCCTCATGGCTTTCATCATTTCTCTTGAGCCTTCTATTGCATCTCCAAAATCTACACATCTAATTTGAGATCACCTACATGGAACATGCAGAGGGTGATCACACATGCCATATTCCTGCTTCAAATCTGGAAGTATGTCAAGTCTCTAAAATTGCATGTAGTAGCCTGAAGTATGTGTGTGGGAGGTCCTTGCAAATGGGGGGTGACTGGGTGGAGAAATGAGATGAAAGTGCTGAGACAGGGGAAGGAGAAGAGAGCCAATGCCAGGCTGGAAAGAAAGGTATTGGAAGAGCCTGTCAGCTCTGAGCCTGTCCAAATCCCTTCATGTCCTGCTCCCTTCTCCACTGCCAAATCCCAGGAACTGAAGCAGCCCCTATGCATTCCACTTTCACCTCTGCTCTCTGAGTCTTCATGAGTTTCCATGAACACAGAATTGCCCACAATATTGTGACTGAAGGGGTTCTAGCCCTCTCTGCTTGGTCTGTCGCTGTCGGTGTGTATAAGGCAGCAAGACAACAGGGCTATCCACTCCCCTTCAGATTGGGATATTGTTATAACCTGTTCTGTTTCACAGTTTCATTCTGCTATGGGGGACAGTGGACTCCCAGGGCTGCCATGAGACTTGAGGCAATGGTGAGCTTTGGTGCACTACAGACCTCTCTACCTTGTTCCCCAGTAAGTTTAACTCATCCTCCTGCATGGCCAGGTTTGTGTTCAGCTTCAGCTTCTTCCAACAGATAAATCCTTGAGTTGGATTTCATTCTGTTACTTAGGTTTTCCAATTGTAGGAAAAATACCGTATTAACACAGACTCCTGCAAGAACAGATTGCTTTTCTCTTCTCTTTTTAATAATCAGTCAAAAAAACTTTAGATAGAGTTTCTGTTCAAATCGGGTGCACCAGCTGGCTTCCCACTGCTTCCCCTTGCTGGGGGCAGCGGGGGCGAAGGGGCTGAGGCACCTGACCCCCGCTGCTCCAAGCAAGGGGAAGGGGGGGGAGCCAGCTGGGGCCCCCCCCCCCCCCCCCCCGCACCCCACTCAGCACTTTGGCCAGCACCCTGGGAGGAAGGTCAAATGTTGTTTCGGAACATTTTGTTCTGAAACAACACGTCCCCATGGGGTTGTTTCGCATTCAACAGTTTGGCATTATTTTGAAACAACTGGTTTCGAAATAACCCTCCTTTAGAAACCAAAGTGGTTTAAGCGGTTTCGAAAGGAGGGCTCCTGTTTTGAAACGAGGGGCTCCCTCGTTTTGAAACAAGAAAACATTGTGTGGACATAGGGACTTTTGTTCTGAAACAACCGGAGTTGTTTCGAAATAGAAGCCTCATGTGGACCTACCCTAACAGTTTCTCAATTCGAATTAAGGGAAGCCCTTCAAATAGAAATAGCATGCCCTGTGTGTGAACATGCTATTTTGATTTTAGGAGAGGGGCAGCATGGGAGGTGTAGCAACATGGCCGGCTCACTGGGCCATGTTGCTAGCCATGTTGCGAGCCAGGTTGCCAGCCAATCACCTAAAAGCACGAACTGGCCGCCCCCCCCCCCGGCCATTGCAACTCCAAAGAGGTTGCAAGAGAGATGGTTACGGATGCTCCCCAGCTCCCATGCCATCCTCAAGCACTTGGTCGACCCACTGCTAGCCTGCAGGCTGCTGCCCTGCTTTGGGACACACTTTCCCTGAGACTGATAAGCCCAGAGCTGCACCCCAGACTATCGTCTCTGCAGCCCTCACAGCACCAATAGCTTCCCGTCCCCTTCTGTGCCACAGCCCAGCTGGGCACTGGGCACCAGCACAGACTGGTGAGAGCAGGTTCTCCAGCGAACCTGGAGCAACAAATGCTGGAGGACGAACCTCTAGGTTAGCGAGGAGACCTTCACCCACCTCATCGCCGAGCTCACCCCAGTCCTGTGCCGAAGGGACACGGTGGTGAGGGCAGGCATCCCTGTGGACAAGAGTGTGGCCATCGCTCTCTGGAAAATGGCCACTCTCGAGTCCCACAGGTCCATTGCCCATGTCTTCAGTGTCGGGACATACACCGTCAGGGAAGTGCCGCTGCACGCAGGGTCCTGCTGCCACGCCTTGTCACCCTGGGAGTGCTGCAGGACATCATTGCCAGACTCGCTGCCCTGGGCTTGCCAAGTGGGGGGATGCTCAATGGTGCCCACATTGCCATGCGAACCCCACCACACCGCCTGCTCCTCCAATCTGCCCCAGCCAGCCCCCACCCAACCCACCCATACCCAGACCCCAGCCCAATAAAGCACACTATAAACTCTCAACGTGCGTGAACTGTGTTTATTAAACAAGCAAGGGGGTATGGAAAGGTGGAACTGGGAAGATAGGAAAGGGTCGAGTGGGGGCATCGAACTGGGGGCACAGACGTGCGGTGAGGGCATCAAACTGGAGGCACAGGCATGTGGCTTGGATGTTTTGAACTGGGACAGGGGATGTGGGGTGGGGGTTTTGAACTAGGACAGGGGATATGGGGTGGGGGTTTCAAACTGGGACAGGTGATGTGGGGTGGGGGCTTGGGGAAAACTTGGGGCTCATTTTAGGGTGGAGGCACCCCTGGGGCATGGCCTGCAGCACCACAGCCTTCACCTAGGCCACCCTGGGTGCAGAGGCGCCGGCGGCGAGGGGCAGCTGGGTCCCTGGGTGCAGCAGCAGCAGAAGTAGTGCAAGGCTGGGGGAAAGGTGCGACCCTCTGCACTGGAGTTCAGTGTGTATGTTCCCCATTGCCACTACCAGGCACTTCAGTGCTGGTGCCTGCCGCTCCATCGCCACTGCCATGTGTTCCATTGCTGTCATGACACGGTCGTCGGCATCCCACTGCAGCTGTTGGACAGCGGCATCCTGGCACCTGGCCTGCTCCAGACACCACGCTCAGGTCGACTCCTCTGCCTGCTGGCCAAGCTTGAGTGTGGCCACGAGAATGTTGTCGCGCATAGGGTGGGCTCTCCTCCTCCAGCTGCTGGCCAGTGGCGGGTTCCTGGGAGAAGGCCAGCGGGTGGGCAGACGAGCTGCAGGGGCAAAAGGGAGAACAGTTAGGTGTCAGCCTACTAGCCTTGGTGTGTGCAGCCTGTGAGCAGAAAACACCCCTGCCCTGACAGCTAACAGGATTCCAAGGCTGGGTGGTTCTCTGTACCCTGCAAACAGGGGGCATGGGGCCTCGTGGCCCATGGTAGGTAGTGAGCTGTTCTCGGCAGCATGTGGCCCGGGAAGTCTCCTGGGCCCATGTGACAGCCATGCTGGCTGCCGGCTCTCTGCCCTGCATGCTGCCAAGTCTGCCTTTGCCACCCTGTATTGAGGGACCCCCATCATGCTTGGGCATGGGACCCTGTCTCCACATGCCTCCCTGCTGCATGCCTGCACAGGAAAGCCTGTGCCCCACTTCCCCGTGCCCATGCCCCACCATCCCAGGGCTGTGCCCCCCTCAGGACCCATGTCATGCACTCTGAGGCCTCCCTGCCTTGTGGGGGGGGGCACTCACCAACTGGGACATTTGATGTCCGGCGCAATGTCCTGTCAGACTCAGCTGCCAGCTGCTCCTCTGGGTGCTCCTCGGGGCTGCTGATCCGGGTCTCCCCTTCTGGGATGAGCTCTGGGCTCACGGGTGTAGCCATGCTCGGGCCTCTACTCTCACCCACCTCTAGGGGCTCTTCTGCTTTGGAGGGGGCTGCCTCCAGCTCTGGGGCACTACTGCATGCCTCGGTGGAGTCCCGCTTGCGCCTATGGTGGGGTGGGCCACTGGGCTCATCCGCAAGGAAGCGGTTCATTGCCTCATAAAAGTGGCAGCTGGTGGCAGCTGCTGCCTCATGGAGCTCCCTGGCATCCCTTGCTGGGGTATACTCCTGCCGGAGTTCCTTCCCCTTTGAGCGCACCTGCTCCGTGGTATGCTCAAAGTCCTCATCTGACAGCGCCTGGGCGATCTCAGCGTATATATCAACATTTCTGTGGCTGGCCCAGAACTGCTCCAGGATGTCATCCCTTGCCCAGATGTGCAGGAGGGCAAGGGTCTCGGTTTGGGACCAAACTGATCTCCTCCTCCATCCCTGTGAGGTAGCCAATTGTGCCTTGGCCATCATGCTCCTAGCCAGCCTCAAAGCCACCGGGCACGAGCCTAGAGGGCACTTCCTGGCCCAGGGCACCCTGGGAGGAAGAAGGTCCCCTTAAACAGCTATTGAAATAATGTTGTTTCAAAACAACAGGTTTTGGATCCGTTGTTTCGAAACAGCCGTTCGGACGTGTTGTTTCAAAACAGCCCTTGCAAAACAACGCATCTGAATGCCGTTGTTTTGAAACAGCTGTTTCAAAACAACGGCTGTTTCAAAAGTGGATGAGGTTTACCGCTTTCAAAATAATGGTCGTTATTTTGAAACAATGGAGTCCTGTCATTTCAAAATAACAAAACATCATGTGGACATGGCAACTTTTCTTTCAAAACTACGGCTGTTGTTTGGAAAGAAAAGTGACATGTGGACACAGCCATTGAGTCAGAGAGGAGGCATAGAGATTGTTTAAACAACAATTAGCACTTCATTGTTAATCCTATCTGTGATCCAGACCTCCTGGGATAACTGACTGAATATGCCAAAATAAGGACAAACTGCAAAACCAGGGGGTAAACGCCTGAAACACTGACAGGTAGTACTTAAGCCAGTCTCCCAGCCAGTAATAAACCAGACTTCTGATTCCTCACTCTGGACATGACAAAGCACGCCAAAATAGAAGCCACTCCCTTTATTGCACATCAGCTTCTCAGGTCCCCACCTAGCTACTGGGTCTCTTAAAGAAATAGGTTCTCCTGACCTAAAAGGGACAGCCACATCACCCAGAACAACATAGGTTTAGATAGTACCCAAAATACCACACTGCCAGCCAATGTTCCGTCTAAGCTGATGATGCAGCTGAGCAAGTTATGGTATTTTCTGAGCAGCAATTTATTAAGCATGGGACTGCCTGGGAAATGGTTTTTTGGTGCTGGCAGTATCAACATGCCTAAGTGCTATCCACCCTGGGAGGAAGGTCCCTGTTATTTCAAAACAATCCTTGTTTCGAAATAACATGTCCAAACGGCGTTATTTCGAAATAACAAAGTGGTTTAAGCTGTTTCGAAAGGAGGCCTCTTGTTTTGAAATGAGGAGCTCCCTCCTTTTGAAACAAGAAAACATCGTTTGGATATAGGGATTTTTATTTTGAAACAAACAGTGTTGTTTCGAAATAAAATCCCTGTGTGGACGTACCCTTAGGCTATATTCACACACAAACTGTGTTTTGAAACAAGATGTTTCGAAACAAGCCGTTTCAAAATAATGTTTTATTTCAAAACACTTTATTTCAAAAGACAAAAAAGTGTCTTTGAAATAATGGAAATGAAATAGCATGTCCACAGTGTGGACATGCTATTTCACTTTGGGGGGGTTGCAGACCCCTGTGGGGTGAGAGGAGTCGGCGGTTTTGACCACCGGTTTTGAAACATCCTTGTTTCGAAACAGAAGTAGGCTTAAGCCGTTCCGAAACACGGCTCCCATTTCGAAACAAGGAAACCCCTTGTTTTGAAGTGGGAGTATGTCATGTGGACATGCTGTTTCTTATTTCGAAACAGCCTCTGTTGTTTCGAAATAAGAAGCTTGTGTGAACACACCCTGGCTATGTCTACACATGCATTGTTATTTCGAAATAAAATCCTTATTTTGAAATAAGTTAATTCGAATTAACAAAATGTTAATTCGAATTGAGGGAAAGCCTGCAATCCAAAAGGCTGTTATTTCGAAAGGGATATTTTGAAATAAAGCCGTTTGGACCTGTTCTTTCGAAACAGCTCTTTTGAAACAACAGGTCTACACAGTGTTGTTTCGAAAGAACAGCTTTATTTCGAAATATCCCTTCCGAAATAACAGCCATTTCGAGGGGGGGGCAGGTTTTACTTTTTCGAAATGACGATTCTTATTTCGAAAGGACGAGGTCCGTCCTTTCGAAATAAGAAAACGTCATGTAGACCTAATTTATTTTATTTCAAAATAACAAGTGTTATTTCGAAATAAAAGTGCTGTGTAGACGTGCCCAGCCTTAGTCTTTAAGTGCCACACTACTACAACTGCTCTGATTTGCTGTTACTCTGTGACCTGATCCTATGTTTTACACTCCCTTGCAATTATTTTCATTCCATTCTGTAATTTCACCCATCTTCGAAGCATCTGATGAAGTGGGATTTTCTCCCATGAAAGCTCATGTGAAAAATAAATCTGCTAGTCTTTAAGTGCCACATGACTCCTCTCTCTCTCTCTCTCTCTCTCTCTCTCTCTCTCTCTCTCTCTCTCTGTATATATATTTAGTATGCCTGGAATGTAAATATTCTCAGCACTGAAATAACCGAAATGAGGTACGATTCAGATTTATGTGTCTGGTAATGGAATATAATAAAGGTAATTTAATAATTGTTAATTTTTGACAGTTAAAGCAAATCTAATCAAAGCTGCAAGAAGCAAGAGTATATATGGATTTGTGAAAGAAAATTATTAATTTTCTAACAAATTCTTGGGGAAATAGAAATACAAAGGCTTTTTTTTTTTAATTATTGTACCGCTGGCAATATTTTTTTTCCCTTCTCCCTTAAATGACTGTTTATTCTTTCAGTTTTTCATTTCATTTTCCTAATAGGATTTGTTTCCTTCCACCACAGGAGTCTATACAAAGTTACATTGTAAAGGCTCACCTTGACAAACTGATTATATTAGAATATCTCACAGAAAAGAAAATGAATCTGAAATTAACCCAACTTCTTTTTGCTTATTTTAAAAGATTGCTTTTCTTTCAGGAACTTTTGTATAATCAAGCCTTTTAGCAAGTGAAAAGCAAAGCACTCACCCTTGGCAAATGGAGTTGCGACTAGCAAGGGATGTGAAGGATAACAGGAAGGGGTTCTACAAGTATATCAATAACAAGAAGAGGATCAGGGATGGTGTAGGTCCCTTACTGAATGGGGCAGGCATCCTCGTGACAGAGGATGAGGAAAAAGCTGAAGTGCTCAATGCTTTTTTTACTTCAGTTTTCACAAGCAGGGTCAGCTCCCAGCCCACTACACTAGGTACGGGGGACTGGGGAGAAGAAGAGAGGCCCTTGGTGACAAAAGGTCAGGTTAGGGACTGCTTAAAGAAACTAGATGTGCACAAGTCCATGGGGCCGGATGAACTGCATCCGAGGGTGCTGAGGGAGCTGACTGATGAGATAGCAGTACCGTTGGCCATTATCTTTGAAAACTCGTGGTGAACAGGGGAGGTGCCAGAGGACTGGAAAAAAGCAAATATAGTACCTATCTTCAAGAAAGGCAAAAAGGATGATCCTGGGAATTACAGACCTGTCAGCCTCACCTCAATCTCTGGAAAAATCATGGAGCAGCTTCTCAAAGAATCCATCCTGAAACACTTGGAGGAAAATAGAGTAATCAGGAACAGTCAGCATGGATTCACCAAGGGTAAATCATGCCTGACCAACCTCATCGCCTTCTATGATGAGATGACTGGATTTGTGGATGCGGGAAGAGCCGTTGATGTGATATACCTTGACTTTAGCAAGGCTTTTGATACGGTTTCCCACAGCATTCTCATTGGCAAATTAAGGAAGTATGGGTTAGATGCATGGACTGTAAGGTGGATAGAAAACTGGCTAGAACAATGGTTTCAGCGTGTAGGAATCAATGGTTCCATGTCAAGTTGGCAGGCAGTAACAAGTGGTGTGCCCCAGGGGTCGGTCCTGGGGCCAGTTCTGTTCAATGTTTTCATCAATGATCTGGATGATGGGATAGATTGCACACTTAGTAAGTTTGCAGATGATACCAAACTGGGGGGAACGGTAGACACCGTAGAGGGCAGGGACAGGATTCAGGGAGACCTAGACAAATTGGAGCAGTGGGCCAAGAGGAATCTCATGAGGTTCAACAAGGATAAGTGTAAAATTCTGCACTTGGGACGGAAAAAACCCCATGTACTGCTACAGGCTGGGGAGTGATCAGCTAAATAGCAGCACTGGAGAAAAGGACCTGGGAGTCATGGTGGATGGGAAGCTGGACATGAGTCAGCAGTGTGCTCTTGCTGCCAAAAAGGCCAATGGCATACTGGGCTGCATCAGAAGAAGTGTTACCAGCAGATCAAGGGATGTGATCATTCCCCTCTATTCTGCACTAGTGAGGCCACATCTGGAATACTGTGTCCAGTTTTGGGCTCCCCACTACAAAAAGGACATGGACAAATTAGAGAGAGTCCAGAGGAGGGCAACCAAAATGATCAAAGGGCTGGAGCACAAGCCCTATGAAGAAAGACTGAAGGAACTAGGCTTATTTAGCCTGCAGAAGAGAAGATTGAGGGGGGATTTGATAGCAACCTTCAACTACCTGAAGGGTTGCTCCAAGGAGGAGGGAGCTCAACTGTTCTCGGTAGTAACAGAGGGCAGAACGAGAAGCAATGGTTTCAAGTTACAGCTGGGGCGGTCCAGGCTGGATATTAGGAAAAACTTCCTTACTAGGTGAGTGGTGAAGCATTGGAATAAGCTGCCTAGGGAGGTGGTGGAATCTCCATCTCTGGAGGTGTTCAAGTCCCAGCTGGACAAAACACTGACTGGGATGATCTAATGGGAGTGGTCCTGCTTTTTTTGGCAGGGGGTTGGACTAGATGACCTCGTGGGGTCCCTTCCAACCCTATGATTCTATGATTCTATGATAAGAGATGCTACACAGCTCAATACAATTTATTTGACCTAGTGTCTTTCATGCTATGTACCCTCCTCCAGCTCCCAGCCCTGCTCTGGCCTCCTTTGCCTGCAGCCCAGCTCCCATTCCCTGCCCCCACAGAAAGCCCTGCATCCCTGCAGCCACTGCATGGCTGCCTCTGGGAGCCCGGCAACTTAGCCCTGCCCATCTTTCAGGGTTCCCGTCTTGCCCAGGCTCAGAGCTGCTTACCTACTGGGGCCCACACAGACCCCAATGATGCCACCACCTCTGCACAAGCAGCCTGGCTCAGAGGAGAGGGAGAGATTTAAATTTCCCTCCCACTCTGGTCCTTCCCTCCCACTCTGGTCCTTGGATACATGCAGCAGTGGGGATGGGCCATCAGCTTTCACTGCTCCAGGCAGGCAGGCTCTACATGAGCCTGTGCTGCTGCCGCAGCTGAGACAGCACTGACACACAGGGGTGGTCCGGGCTCAGTAGAGGCGTGGCTGCCTGCCCTGCGTGGTCAGAGGTGCTGCCTGAGCAGGTGAGTGGGGGCCACTGAGTCCCCACCCACACATGCAGCTTACAGGGAACATTTACGCCAGCCAATCCTTTAGCAACTACAACTAAAGGTTTAATGCAGAAAGAAAAGAAGCAAAATGAGAGATGTTAAAGGGTCAAAGTGAACCACATACATGAAAACGATTTAAAGTCCATAGAAAGCAAGTCTTTGAAGAATCTATAGTTTGCAGGTTAGTCCTGTTCCTCTGGTATGCACCCAGTACCTGGGTGGGTGCCAGGACCTTGTTCAGTCCCAGAAGAACAGTTCCAGAGGAGGGTGTTGGTTACAAACAGACTGATGAGTGAAGACAAAATGGAGATGGGGCCACTGCCTTTCACCACTTTTGGCTTTCCCATGCTCTCTTGAGTCCTTGCAAAATCAAAATGGAGTCGAATCACGTGGTCAGTCTGGATGCCTCATCAAACAGCTTTTTTCCTAGTCCCACTGTACCTGGGAGTTCCCTTGATGGACCATCAAGAGGACAGTGGTTGTGCAGACACCCAGTCTGGGATTGCCTTAGAATCAAACAACTTGGAACACCCATAAAACAAATACAATCCTAATTTCTAATACACACATGATACTTACATAGAAACCATATAATCATTCCTAGCAGATTACAACCTTTTGATTGGTATCAAACATGGCATACCACATATGGAGAATTGCAAATATGAAGTATTGATATGAAAAATAATCATAAACATTCCCCCAGACTCAGGCAGCATCACAGCCCCCACGCAAGACTGATGCAGAAAAGGGTGTCACCTAGACACTGTTGAACGCATCATAAAAGGGTGAAATTTGGTTGTGTGCTATTACAGTTTTCAACACTTTTCAAAGGCTGTGTTCACACACAGGCATTACTTCGATACAAGTTGTGTCGAAACAACTTGTATCGAAATAATGCCTTATTTCGAAATAACTTAATTCGAATTAATAGTTTGTTAATTCGAATTAAGGAAAAAAGCTCAAAGCAAAATAGCAGTTTCAGGCAACAGTTATTTCAAAACAAGTTACTGTTGTTTTGAAACAACATGTTCAGACTGCATTGTTTCGAAACAATTGTTTTGAAACAACGTTGTTTCGCCCCCAAATGGGGTTTAAGTTGTTTCGAAACAACACCATTGTTTCGAAACAACGGGTGCCATTGTTTCGAAACAACCGTGCGTCATGTGAACACGGTATTTCTTATTTCAAAACAACCTCTGTTGTTTCAAAATAAGAGTGCTGTGTGAACACAGCCAAAGATTTTACAAACTGCCAGATGCATGGTACATTTCCCATCCTAGACAATGCATCTGCAGCTAGGTTCTCTTTCTCCTTCATATGGACTATATCTGTGGCATACTTTTGGAGGGCCACACCCATTGAAGTAGCCTAGAATTGGTACCCTTTGCCTAGTTCAGCCTCATCAAAGGCGTGTTCTCACTTAATACTCTGAACCTTCTCTTGTACAAGCATGGCCTGAGCGGTTTAACAGCCCATACAATAGCAAAACACTCTCTTTCAGTGCCTGAATAATTCTGCTCAGCAGGAGTCAATTTTTTGCTTAAGTACGCAATGGTGTGCCTTCTCCCATCTTCCGTTTCTTACATTAGTACCACCCCCAGCCCAACGTTGGAAGTATCTTTGCGTATCTCAAGTGGTTTGTCAAAGTTAGGGCTGGCCAGGATAGAGTCTCTGGATAGGGCCTCTTTGATGCTCTGGAAACCCCTTTCACATACCTCCATCCATATTAGCTTGTCTGGCTTTCCTTTCATTATAAGGTCACTTATCGGCGCAACAGTATCAGTGAAGCCTTTTATAAACCTTCCATGGTAACTGGCCAGACGAATAAATGATTGAACTTGCTTTTTTATTCTTGGAGCAGGCCAGCACTTGCTGGCCTCTGTTTCTGAGAGTTCAGGCAGAATTACTCCATGCCCAGTCTGTGCCCCAAATTAGACACCTCAGAGGCCTCCATCTTGCATTTGGAAACCTTGATAGTTAGATTCACCTCTTTAAGCCTTTGCAACACTACTCCCATGTGGTTTATATGGTCCTGCCAAGAGCCACTGAAGATGGCCAGATCATCTGTATAAGCTCTGGCTAAAAGTTAGTTGAAACTGAAAAAACACATTTTGTTTGAACTAACATTGAACTATTCGAACTACTTAGTTTGGACTAAGGCTATGTCCATACTTACACAATTAAATCAATTTAACTTGTATCAATTTAATAAAATCGATATAAAAATCATTAAATCGATTTAAGCTAAATTGATTTAACACGTCCCCACTAGAAACTTTTTTTTTTTTTTTTTTTTTTTTAGTTTGAACTAGCCAAAGCTTAGTTTGAACTAACTGCTTAGTTCGAACTAGCCACTTCGGGTAGTTTGAACTAGCACAATGTAGACATGCTAGTTCAAACTAAATAAATTCAATCTAGCAGTTAGTTTGAACTAACCACATTTTTTAGTTTGAACTAACTTGTAGTTCGAACTAGCCAAACCTTATTTGTTCAACCTAAAAAGTTAGTTCAAACTAACTACACCCCTTAAGACTTCATTTATAAGTTTCACAAATGTGGCTCCTGAATTCCTTAGCCCAAATGTAGGACTCATACAGGCCAGATTCCACTATCAAAGCAATTTTTTCTTGGGCATCTGCATCCAAAGGGATCTGCCAGTACCCTCATGTCAGATCCATCGGGCTTATGAACTTAGCACCCCTCCACCCTGGGTGTCCAGCTGATCATCTACACTGGGCATAGGATATGGACTGGGTTGTGTGATAGCTTTCTGCTTCCTATAATCTACACCAAACCTCACAGTCTTATTCTTCTGGAGCACCATAACAATAAGGGATGCACGAGGGCTTCTAGACCTAGTAATCACTTGCATGGCTAGCATGCTTTCCACATCTTCCTGTATTTGCTTCTGCATTTCACCCTGTGCCCTGTATGCCCTGCTGGGTGCTGGGTGAGGTCCTAAAGTCTGGATGGAATGAGTTAGAATGTTAGTCAGTCTGAGCCGGTTGAAAAATGTCTGTTATGCGGGAGGGAAGAAGGCACCTGCCTCCATGCCCCGGTACAGGGCAGAGTTACGGAGGACCCTGGCATCATGGGCCCTCCCTGGCCATCCCACATAACAGTTTTGGAACAGGCCGCGGTGGTCCACAAGGGCCTACAAGATGATAGAATGGTACCCCTTGCGGTTTCAGTACTCTGCGGCTCCATGCTCCGGGGCTTGCACGGGGATGTGCGTGGTGTCCAGGATCCCTGCACAATTTGGAAAGCCCAGTGTGGCCATGTCGAGAATGGTGTCCTGCAGCTCCCCTTGTGTGACCAGGCATCACAACAGGACCTGGTTGATGTCCCTGGTGACCTCCATGAGAATGTTGCTGGTGGTGGACCTCCCGATAACGAAGAAGTGCACCACAGACCTGTGCAATTCGAGTGGCCATCTTCCACAGGGCGATGGCCACTCTTTTGTTGACAGGGATGGTAGGCGTCATGGTGGTGTCCCTTCGGCACAGCAGCAGGGCAAGTTCTGCGACCAGGAGGTTGAAGCTGGCCCTGGCCATCTGGAAGTTCCTCCTCCACTGGTCGTCCCCCCAGGTTCGGAGCACTACCTGCTCCCACCAGTCTGGGCTGGTCCCCCGGGCCCAGACCTGGCGAGGCACGGAAGGGGGCAGGGGCAGTAGCTCTGCTCTGCAGCCCAGCTGACTGACAGCCTCAGGCAGAGGCTGGGCACCATCTGGGTCTGTGAGCAGAGTGTCCCACATCAGCAGAATACTCTGCAGGCAGGCAGAGGGTCTGTGTGTGGCACAGCACTGGCTGGGCAGCTGGGCAGTATCCCTGTCTGTCGCTTGCAGAGTCCTGCTAGCCAGAATGGACAGGGAAGTGAGGTCAGGGCCAGCTTTTATAGGATTGGCTGGCAACATGGCCGCTGACATGGCCCAGAGAGGTGGCCATGTTGCCACACCTCCCATGGTGCCCTTCCCCTGAGGAGAAATAGCTAGTCCACAATGTGGACATGATATTTCGATTCCCACTTTTCCCTTATTTCGAGTTGGTTTTTGGTTATTTCAAATTAAGTTGTTTCGAAATAAGGGCTTTATTTCAAAATCACTTGTTTCAAAATAACATCCTGTGTGTGGACATAGCCTAAGTGTTTAGTTTGAACTAGCATGATGTAGACATGGACTAATGGCTTAGTTTGAACTAAGCCATTAGTAGGAACTACTATCAATCAATCAAATCATAAGGCTGGAAGGGACCTTGTGAGATCATTGCATCCAACCCCCTGGGAATTGAACCCAGGACCATCTATAAGTCAAGTAGAGGTGCTAACCACTACACTATTTCCAGGCCTAATGCAAATGAAATGTTAGTTCAAACTAGTCTGCGTGGCTAGTTCAAACTGAAAGGCTAAACTGCTTAGTTTGGATTAAGGAAATCCAAACTAAGCTTTGTGATGTAGACGTAGCCTAAGAGGCTGGCAGATACAGCACAGTGGCTCTTTTACACCAGGAGATGGTCTGGCTTAGTGATTCAGTACCATGGTGCCATGACATCAGCATTGGTTGAGATAAGGTGCCGGGTTTGGAGGTTCTGTTCTTCCAGTCACTTATCTATGCTCAATATGCAATGCAGGGACCATCCCCAAGATAACAGTCTGAACAGCAGATGGCCAATATAAGGAGGTCTTTGCCTCCAAAAAACAACTTTGCTCTGGTTCTGCACCACTATACCTGGGACACTATATCCCATGACACATGCTGCTTTGGACTGCTAGAGCAGCAAGGGTCATGAGGATTTGATTAGTGGGGAGGGAGGATCCTGCACTGCAAACACTTCTGTTAGTGCAGTGAGCACAGACTGGGTGGAGTCTGTGGCTGGATATCTGGTCTGTGTATCTCAAACAACACAAGTCCTAAGGTGTGTGAATAACCACAACTCCATCCATATTAGTTCACAGACAGTTACTATTTTGACTCTCTCCTCCATCTACTTGTGCTTGTTTTATTTATGAAACAATTTTAAAATGGGAGTTGCAGTATTGGGGGTGATGCACAGTCTAGGTTCCATTGATTAGTGCATATAAAGGCCAGAAAGGACCATGGTTTTCAACTCTAGTCTGACTCTCTGCAACATCCAGGCTATGTCTCGGGCTTGAGTTTGACTTTCGCATCAAGTTTAATTTGAGGGAGAGATAGTCAGTCTGATGTACAGAACCATGGAAGCATGTGTGACATTCATTTCCTAGGTTGGGCTTTTACAAATGCTAGGCTGATGCTGACTTTATGAGGTAAGAAAGGCTTTACAATTGATGTCTCTGAGAGCTGAGTGCAGTCTAGGCCAGTGGGTTTCAACCTTTTTTCCTTAGGATCCAGTTAAAAAAAAAAAATGTACGCCTGCAACCCAACAATTGCATCTTTGAGCAATGCATTCTAGTCTTTTGGTGGCAGCAGCAGGGGGTGCTATAACCCTAATACCTCACGGTCTGAGATCCAGTACTGGGTTCCAAGCCATAGCTTGAAAACCACTGGTTTAGGCTGAAGACTTGTGAATAACCCAGGAAGACTGTTTATGCATTAATCTCAGCCATGGCAGCCCTGTACTACCCAAGTGTCCAGAAAGACAGAACCCTATGTTGGAGCAATTCAGTCCAAGCTCTGTTTCTGGATCTGCTTTACATGCAGAACATCCTGGGTTCAAACCCTAGTGGTTAGACTAAGTGATCTCATAAAGTCCCTTCCAACCCTATGATTTGATTCTATTCTACAACGGTTAGTAGCAGGACAAGGAGACTAAGGAACTTAGCAAAATTGAAATCAGACCTTCACATAGTGACTCTCCATAAGGGTTGCTCTGTGCAGCCTGACCAAACTCAGCACTGCCCCTGTGCAGTGATTGTCCATGAGGTTTGCCAGGTGAGGTCTGGTCAAATTCCTCCCTTCTTGGAGACCCCTGGATGGTATCAAGTTCCCCAAATACCTTTTTCCTCAGGGTTTTAGTAAGAGAAAAGGCCTCAGACCAAGTCATTGCTGTGGTAACTTCAGTATTTGCCAGTCCTAGACCTCCCTCCTTCAGTATCCTTGGCATGGGGTGCAGGCAGGAGAAATGCATCTGCATGAAGGGAGGGAGGAAGGGAAAGAGCATGTTACCAATAGCCCCACACCTCTCATGGGCTGTCATCAACTCTCATTGAGACCCCAGAAACTCAGCCACCTTGACTTATATGTTGGATTTTCAGAGACACACACTAACCCTGGTCATTGTCATTACTGGCTACTTGATGCAGCTGCAACAATGTTCTAGGCATCTCTCAGACCCTCCATAGGTGATAGCCCCTGATGGGATTGAGATATGAATGGAGCAGAGAGCTAGGAGGATGTGGCTGCAGGCAGAAGCAAGCAGAACTAGGAAACAGGTGGATATGGCTGGGGGCACAAGGAGGAAGAAGAGACAGAGTTGTATTCTGTCCTCTTGGAGCACCTGCCTGACTGGCTCAGGCTGAGCAATGACTTGGTCTCTCCAGGATGAAAGTGATAATTGGAGCAGACACCAGGAGGAGAAGTACCAGCGTGGAGAGGAGGTTCCAGATGGAGAGAGACATGGTCTGGCCCGTAACACACAAGGGGGCAATTAATGAGTTGCCTCAAGGTAGATGACTGGCTCTAAGGTGTGTACAGCCCAAGTTGGATCTCCAAAAAGCCTATCTGCTCCCACGTGGGCAGCTGTGTCTCCCCAGAATTCCTGGAGCCAGGCTCTGAAAAAAAGGAAGCACTGGGTCTTGGGACTTCAGAGCAAATCCCTGGGGAGTGGCATCATCCAGAGATCTGTAGCATGTTCAGCAAAGAGGGGAAAATTGGAGCTAACACACTGGAATGGAAACCCACACAGGGATTTTCATTTCAGGGCACGAGCTCTCCTTCACTGTTCTCCTAGAGGAGGACTGTGTCTATTGCATTGCTTCAAGATCTTGGAGTCACTGTGGCTAGTTCTCTAAAAACATGCATTCCAAGTGAAGCAGTGGCTGTAGGGAGACAGGCAGTTCCAGTTTCCCTCAGCGCTGTCCCTGGATCTCCCCACACATGACATTGTGGGGCAGGCTGGAGCACGGCTGCTCAGGGAGATGTCTAGAATGGGACATGACCTCACTGAATGTGGGAGACGCCCACCATTTGGTGTATGATTCTGGAGAGGTGAGGACCCAAAGTGCTCGCAGGGTGCTGAGTGCTGCAGCATCAGGTCTGAATGCAGTCACTTACCTTCCTGATAGTGTGGGTCCTCAAAGCTAGGGCCACTGTTTGGGGTCAGCTTCCAGTATGGGCAATACGCATAGATGTTATCAGAGATGATAAGCAGTTTGGTGGCCTACCAGAGGTAAACCCAGAGACAGAGCTGCTATGCATCCCTAGATCATGTACTCCAGAGCAGTTTTAGACACACTGGGACAAATTCTCAGCTTGTGTAAGTCAGCCATCAATCCATTGGAGTCCATGGACCAGATCTATGGTTCATAATAACAATAAAAATAATGAGTAATAATACACTAGGGGTATGTCCACATGAGGTTTTTATTTCAAAACAACACTGGTTGTTTCCAAATAAAAACCTGCATGTCCACACAACATTCCCTTGTTTCAAAATGATGGGCTCTGTCATTTAGAAACAAGAGCCATTGCTTTCAAACAGCTTAAACCCCATCCGTTTTGAAACGACAGTTATTTTGAAACCAGTGGTTTTGAAATAACACCATTGGGACGTGTTGCTTTGGAACAAACTGTTCCGAAACAACATTTGACCATACTCCCAGGGTGCTTAGCACCCTGGGAGGAAGGGCCACCCCCTCAGCACCCTGGCCAGGGACCCCTCAGCACCCTGGCCAGGATGCTGAGGGGAGACCCGCTGCAGGCAAGGGGGGCTGCCCCCAAGCTGGGCAGGGAGCCGGTGGCGGGGTGCCAGGCACTGGACTCTCCCCACTGCTGGGGCTGCTCCCAAGCCATGTGGCGGGGTGCTGGCTCACCCCGCAGCCTGGTTCGGGAGGCTGCAGCCCCCCGAACTGGGCTGCGGGGTGAGTCTCCCAGCAGTGGCTCACCCCGCAGGGGCTGCAGCCCTCCCCACCTGGGCAGCGGAGCCTGGGGGTGCCACAGCTCCCCAAGCCCTTCCCTCCCCCCGCTGGTGGCAACAAGGCCAGCAAGAGGCCATGTTGCCACACCTCCCAGGGTGCCCTTACCCTAAAGCAAAATAGCAAGTCCACTGTCTGGACATGCTATTTCGATTCCTGCTTTTCCTTATTTCGAT